>JADGIL010008589.1:9073-21504 GCA_020352625.1 Cactoblastis cactorum | reverse complement strand
GTTGAACCAATTTAGATGCGGTTTTCTGTAATGGATTAGTAATTTATCCGTGCGAGTTCTTCGATATGTATTATGATGCTGCAAAGGAGATTGTTTCGCCACTTCTTCTCCATTTGCGCTTTGGAAGTGGTAGTAAAATTATTTAGAAGCTATTAAATTTCAATTAAATTTTAGCTTCACTAAATTATAATAAATAATCTGGTCCACTTGAATAAAAATATTTTGACTTTGAAAAAGAAAACATATTGGAATATGAAAATATTTGAATCTCCGATCAGCTAGTAGAGATTAACACGAATAGTTGATAGATATTAACAAGAATAATAATTTTCTTACCAGTTTAGCGACAACTTAGAGTGAAGTGAGTGAGTGAGAAAGATTGTGCTTACATTATTTTGCATACAGAACTCAATATTAAAATACCAAAAGGTGTCTATTTTTTATTCCTTCTTTCAAATTCCACACACAAAAACCCGCTCATTATAGACTCCATGATGTCTTCGACACATGGCATGGGTTTTGGGCCTATTATTTTTAAATTAATCTTATTTAAATTAACCATAAGGGTCAAAAATTTGTTCAGCTGACAAAAAACAGGCAAAAAGACTAGAAAATAACAGAAGTTGAAAACCATTCCGTTTTTACTGTTTCGTATGTTTTATTCAGTGCCTTATTTAAAACTACTCCTTCATTCCCACAAGAGCACTGGATCATATAAATAAAGATGTTATTATATAGAAAATAAATTCAATAGATTATAATATAAAAATAATGATCGACGATCTATTATATCTGAGAGTTATTTCATCCAAACTACGCATAATCACCGATCACCCCGGACAAGCATGACGGGTCAAGTGTCTGATAAAATCTAATAAACCGAACATCGATAAAGTAAACCTTAATTCGATCATATATAATCTAGAATCGGATATAATTGGACATCCTTACTTTTATCCTTGGTCGTGACTGACAATCGAGAATCACCTCAATCTAATATAGACTCTAGAGCTTGACATTAAGGTTTATTTTTTATTATTAGTAAGTTTGGGTTGATATCATGCAGCAGTGTTGTCTTCTGATAAACTCAATAGAAATTAGACTCTATTGCTGATAAATTAAAGTACATTTGTAAAGATTTTGGTTGAGGATCCTGTGGCCTGGTCGTCTGAGGGTGGAATCCTACAAAAAGCTGTCGAACCGGTTGGTTGTGCTGCTCCGCAGACACTGAGAGCGAAAGCCCTAATACATTCATATTTTTTTATGGCTTGATAGAAATGTTGGTCCAACTGTAATACATTTCTTTTTATATATTCTTATTGGATCTATTACTTGACTTTGTAGGAGGTATTTAAGAAAAAAATTACATTTTTTAATTAAAAAAACGCATTAAAAATTGCTAATGGTGTTAGAAATAATCCATTCAGGTAATGTTACGTATGTGATGTGTAGAGGATTTGTCTATTTTTATGTTTTATCACATACAGATCAGCTAAATGAGTGTTCTGATTAATTGACCACAACTTTCTCATCCAAGGTTTCAAACATTTTTTTAACATATACCTAAATTTTTTGTTTATTTTCCCTAAATTATTGGATTATGTAGAAATGTGAGATAGGCGCATTCAATTCACATGCACACATGAAGTTTTCGTTTAACGGAAAACTATCGTTCTTGTTACGGGGATACGATAACTATAACGAGAATGACAGTTTTTCGTGCTAAGAGTACTGAACTATTTATCTATAGGGGTATAAAGCAAAACAGTAGATTTTAAAATTACGCCGTTGTTCTTGTAACAAATTATATTATCGTAGGTCAACGTATTTAGCATACCATAAAATTTAATATAGATTCAAAGAAAACCTGATTTTGAGCAAAAACCTATCAACTGGTTTCGATTTTTAATTTAGATTGTATCGTACTAATTTCCATATTGGAAATAATTAACTTCTCATTCGACTGATATTTTTATTCTGTACGTGGATATAAAGGTATCAATTTTAATTCATTGCATAATGGAAAAAAATCACTTTAATATATGCTAATTCAATTTTACTGACGAAACAATAATAAACATTTCGATTATGATTTAACTAATTGTAGCCCATACTCTAAAGAGTGATAGATTTTCTGTAAAGTATATATGTACTGATATAGTAGACTCGTTTCGCTCATTTTGTTATACTTTATCTCGAAAAACAGAAGAAAAAAAAAACTACATGTTGTGATTCCTTTAATAAATTTCTTTTTGTGGTATGGAGCCGCTACTTTGTAGTGGTAGGGAGCCACTACTTAAAGTTGTGTGGAGCCTGCTGCTTGCTTTGTTAGCCTGCAGCATGAATGGGCCGGCTCGTCCGGGGAAGTACCACACTCCCACAGAAGATCTACGCCTGAATGGCGGCTGTCGGCCGCCATGCTCCGTCCGGTGAGTGGGAGAGCCGAAGGCCCAAGTTCTCCCCATTTGGGGAGGGCGGAGGTTTTTTATAGGCCGGCAAAGCTTCTATAAGCCCGCGGTTGTTACAGTTGTCTATGGGCGGCGGTGATCCCTTAACATCTCATGACCCGCCTGCTCGTTTGCCTCCCTTTGACATAAAAAAATCCATCTTTATACATAACATTATTATTATTAGCGTAAGGTCACAAAGAATTCTGGAGCTACGTGACTCACTAAGTTCGACTACATAATTTCTCCTGAACTAACGCATCCAGGAATTTCTATTCGATGAGTCATTGTTTTTCCACGATACTTTCCTTGTTGAAACTGGATGGTAAAGCTTTTGTTTTTTTATGTCAGAGGAAGGCAAACGAGCAGGCGGATCACATGATGTTAAGTCGTCACCGCAGCCCTTAGACAACTGCAACACCCGCAACGTCACAGAAGTGTTGCCGGCCTATAAGCCCCCGCCCTCCCCAATTAGGGAGGGCGGGGGAGTTGGGCCTTCGGCTTGTTTTTATTTTAATCTCTGATTGCGAAAGTCACATCACACGCTATTAAACTGTATCCCGAGCTTGAAAAATTATCGTTACAGTTATTGCAATCGTTAATTGGCTATATAAAAAGAAATAAGAAAGAAAACATATAAAACCGGTCAAGTGTGTTTCGGACACGCGCACGAAGGATTCCATTCAATTATACTTGTTTCGCATTAAAAAATAATAAATATGTTTGTCTTATGGGAGAACCTCTTATTTATTTTTAGTTTTTGTTTTAGCGGTAACACAAATACATCTGTGAAAATTTCAACTTTCTAGCTATCACAGTTCATGAGGTATAGCTTGGTGACTGACAGACAACGAAATCTTAGTAACAGGGTCCCGTTTTACAATTTAGATGCCTTAAAACCAAAGCAACGCCCCTACAGCGTTTGAGAAACTAAACTGGTTTTGGTAAACTAAACTAAAATTCGGGCTTGTGATCTAAATGAAAATACTTCCAGACTGCAGCGGTATTTTCGGACCAATACGACATCCGAACTTTAAAGAAAAGACCGTATAAATCCCTTAAAGGTCGGCAACGCTTCTGTGACCCCCCAGGTGTTCAGGTGTCTATGGTCGGCGCTGATCACTTAACATCACGTGACCCGCCTGCTCGTTTACCTCAATCTGTCATAAAAAAACTTATGAATTCCTAGAAGGTAGCCAGTGGTGGTACATGAGAAAGTGGCCGTACATGAGAAAGGTTAATCTATAGACTTACAGGTCAAGTAAATTTTAAAGTCATGGGAAACGAAAAGGCGCCCGTCAGACGCAGGGCGATTTCCGAGACCGCTGGGCTACCACCGTTTGATCTGATCTGTAAAAACCACAGATGAACTTATTGTTATCTATTCATCATCACGAACTTACATCAGCATCAGATAATTGTCAATCTTTACACCTCAATCAGATGGAGTAATCAGTCAGCAGATAGGAATCATCGTCACTTGGTATTGTCAGATTGACAGAAATGACGTCGGCTAATTAAAAAAAGTGGAGTGCATCGGCGTCATTAACAAAATAAGTATAGTTCTTTGGTTTCTCAACTATATCATAACGCTCGTTAACATTTAATTTAAGATTAGCGTAAATAGCTGGTATAATTTATTTACGTTACTCCGAGCAAACATTTTTCTCTGACTAGCTATTTTATTACCACAACTTATTTTGTACCTATAAATGTATATACTATGAAATTCCTAACTAAAAAAAGTATAAGTTAATTCCAACAGATATATTAAAATGAATCGTGCGAAATGAGGTACATATATGAGGTAGTTTGAAAATAGCAACTTTGACTGAAAAAGTGAAAGGGAAACGATTGGCATGGTATGGACATGTTATGAGGAGGGATGAAACGCATATTAGTAAGAGAGTAATGAATATGAATATGAATATTGATGGAAGGGGAGAGGCAAAACAAAGAAAAGATGGATGGACTGTGTGAAGAAGGATATGAGGGGAATGACCTTTTGACGAGTGACAGAAGAGTATGAAGAATAAGACATACTGCGCCGACCCCAAATAACATGGGAGCAGGGCAGGCAGATGATGATGATATTTAAAACAAAGCCTTGTGCCTGTGTTTGTTTTAACAAGCTTCTATTTAGTTTCATCTGTCCCGTAGTCTGTAATCAAATCTTGCTCGCAAAAATTCACTCACTTCACAGTGTCCTATTGAGTTGAAATTTGGCATGTATCTTTATTACCCGTGACAATAAATTATTATGACAAGCGTGATCTGATGGTGCACCCCAGATTGGCTTCCAAGGAAAGAACTAAAGAACGGTTAATTTGGATCACGCAATGTTTGAAATTTTTGTTATAAAACTTGTTTGTTAAAAACTCATAAACAATTTTCATGTAATTTTTTATCTAAGATTAGTAGCGATTTATGACCAGCTTAGGTACTTTTAGAAGTTCTTACCGCGCAGGCGATAGTTTACAAAACTAGTCCGAATGGTACGAAGTTTGGCTGCGAGCAAAATTTGTTTATACACTAAGAGTAGGAGTAAAAATTTCCGGCTAGTAAACGGGTTCAGTTTTTGCGGCGCCAACTTCAGTCATTCGTCTTCGTGCGATGCATGGGAAAACTTACTGACAGATCGCTACACTGGCGGTCCGGGACAATGTTACCATTGATCTGAAAAGTGTTTTATTCGAGCAGACTCAATCTGAATCCTCATTTTGCTATTTCATTGTATAGCTAAAATCTACCAGCATTTCTGAACGATCACTACTGAGAAGAACACGCCAAAAAAACTTTGCAGTATTGGTATTCTGAAGGATTTTAGTTAGGAATTTTGGAATAAAGAGCTCTAAACTCCTATCGATTATTTCAGATTTTATTAAAATCTGTTGTATAGATTTTGCATAAGATATGAAATGAACCCAAATATTTAATGCAGTCATCTTCAGGAATTTAATTAAACGATTTTTCGTTTTCGTTTAATTAAGACGAAGTTTAATGGTATATATTAATCGTCTTACAGAAGTGATATATTATAGATTTAATATCAATAAATCTAATATAATAAGAAATGGATTTTATCGCGGTTTAATCAATACACACAAAGGAATTTTATACTGTTTTAAGTTCTCTATGTGTAACTATTTATTGAGCTCCGACGTTTCGGACACTATTTCATTTCAATGTCTAATATTCGCGTTAACTTAAGTAATAATAAGTTTTTTATTTTCCATTTGTACTTCTTTAGTCGGATTTAATTGGATGCCTACGAAACAGACAGATTTTTTATGAATTAATCCTTTTGGTTTTTTAATTTTATTGTTATGTGCCGATATTATCATACAACATTCCTATCGAATATAACGGACTGCAATCTATCATTTTGGACATAATACTGCTTTTTTGTACATCCTAAGTAAATATAAACTATATTTAGTATTGTCTACCAGTGTAGCAAGTGCTGGAGTGTACCGGCACGACACTGACGGTTGCTAATTTATGGAAAACCTCTGGAAGTCTCGTGCTCAAGTTCGGCGGTGCGCCTTCCCCGCGCCTGCAATGTACGACACACATAGCTGGGCTACTAAGGAACCAGAATTTATTTTTCCACAAACTTGAACCTTAGACAGTTTAAATTTTCATTGATAATGTATGTCTGTAGCTGTATATTTAATGGGGAACGTTACTATTTTGGCGTTATTTTTAAATTTAGTATATGTATAATCCTTCCTGCATGAGTCCTACTCGCACTTAGCCGGTAATTTTTAATAGATTAAACATCAATAAATACTTCCATCTATAAATTGAAGTATTTATAGGTAATAGCAAATTTGAATTGATACTACCAACTCTACAAAAAGGCCAGTTGAAAACAAACAAATTCTCAACATTTCTATACAAACAAACGCACAAACCTGCCTATTCACCGACACTTAGCATAGCCCCGACCTTGGTAGGACACAGTGTTATTAACACCAACCAAACTACTTCCAAAAAATTAGTAAAATAATCCTTAATCCACAGAAATACAATTCAGTTTTCATTATAACTGAGTTACGCTCTTTTAGAAACTAATCAAAAAGCTGCATAAAATAATTCAAAACATATTTTGGTATAATGAACCTTACACTGTATATTTTACGGTTGAATTTGTTAAATAATAATGATAATAGTGGTCCTAGGAACTAATTATATCGTATTAAATCCATTTTGATTGTGTTTTCGCATGTAAATGTGCGACATTCACCTTGTTCATGACCTGCCTCAATGCTTGGCGACTTGTCGGATCGGTTTGTCGCAAATATGGCGGTACACTTTGCAACATAGAACTTGACCAACGATGTGAATAATTTTAATGACACTCGAGATGTTATTATAAATATATTATTATTATAAAACGCAAAATTCAAACTATATATTAAAGGCTTATCAAAGAGATAATCAATAGCAATTAGTACCGATTATTAAATTTAAAAAAGTCACTTCTTGAGATTCCATTCTCATTGGTCATTATTTAGTTTTAGTATGATTTTAATAAGATTTGGATAAATTATGAAAGGTGAATTTCACCGCGAGTTAGACAAAAGTATTCTATCCTACGATGAATCTAATTTGGTAATCTTCCTATAGGCATTTTTTTCAGAAATTTATCAATATTTTGTGATACTTGAACAGGTACTAAGTATAATATAAAAAATATTTTATCGTCAAAAATGTTTTCAATAGTTGCATGAATGGGCCGGCTCGTCCGGGGCAGTACCACACTCCCACAGAAGACCGACGCCTGAATGGCAACTTTCAGCCGCTATGCTCCGTCCGATGAGTGGGAGAGCCGGAAGCCCAACTTCTGAAGTTGGGCTGAGGTTTTTTATAGGCCGGCAACGCTTCTGTAACACCGCGGGTGTTGCAGTTGTCTATGGGCGGTGGTGATCACTTAACATCTTGTGACCCGCCTGCTCGTTTGCCTCCCTCTGACAAAAAAAACCCTAATACTAATCAATTAATTCACCTACATTCTTGACTGTACGTGTAAACCGGTTGGTGTATGTAGGTAGGGTGTCTAACACTAGTCTAGCGAGGCGTGCGACAGCAGCTAGATTTAGATCACAATGTTTGTCTTGTTTACTCGACTGCAGAGGGCCCATAAAAAGAATGTAACATTTTCTGGATCTATTACTGGCAGTATTATTTCTTATTTTTAGAGGTAGATATGAATTTTCGAGGTCTTTTTTTTTTATGTCAGAGGGAGGCAAACGAGGCAGGCAGCTCACGAGATGCCAAGTGATCACCGCCGCCCATAGACAACTGCAACACCCGCGGGGCCACAGAAGCGTTGCCGGCTCGTAAAAAACCTCCGCCCTCCCCAAATGGGGAGGGCGGAGAAGTTGGGCCCCCGGCTCCCCCACTCACCGGACGGAGCATGACGGCTGATAACCGCCACTCAGGCGTCGGTCTTCTGTGGGAGTGTGGTACTTCGACGTACAAGCCGGCCCATTCGTGCTACAGGCTAAATATAAGCCTGTAGCTGGCTCCACACCACTACAAGTAGTGGCACCATACCACTACTAGTAGTGGCTCCATACCACTACGAAAAATAATAAAGCTGAACTTCCGAATTACACATCAATCCCTTATTTAATTGTTTTCTGTATTAAACACTGTAGTTTTCCTAAAGATTTTCTTTCATAGCGATATTCTAATAATACAATTAAAATATTGTTTGAGTTTGAGTCATAACAACAATACAGTTCTACTAGTTATTATACTGTCTACGCAGATAAACATATTATTTTAAATTTATTTTCCATTAAGACTAGGTCAGGCGACCAGTAACCTGGTACGCCTTCAATTTCTAGAAAGATTAAGACTTACACAAGGCCCCAGTGAACATTGTTTGTGCATAGAAATTTAAAAAAAAATGATTCAAAGGCTTTCTTCGAATTTATATTTTTATTTATGATAGAAGGAGGCAAACGAGCAAGGGGGTCGCAGAAGCGTTGCCGGCCTTTAAGGGCTTTAAACGCTCTTTTCTTTATACTTTTATGTATAAGTGTATGAAAAAAATGTGAATGTGGAGGACACAGGAAGTATTTCAGGACCGTTGTAAATAGAAGGATCTCTGCAGATGCCTATGGGAAAAGGCGTAATTATATGTATATAACGTATTCTTTAAGTAAATTGAGAGAGTAATAACTAGACTTACTGCATAAATTGCAGTCGCGAGGCACTGAACAGAACAAATGGAAACTCATCGCAGATTGAATCCATTTTGCGCTGCTTTATTTGCCGGAGCCAATCAATTGCCGAAAAAAATGGCCGGCATTAACGTGAGCTATTTGCTGAGAATGGGTTCCGTATGATATAGTACGAATATCTATAGTTTTAAGACTGCTTTAAGAAGATTAAAATATAAATATTTTATTTTATAAGAAGTACGTAGATTATAAAAGACCTTGACTTGAATAATAATAATCACTATACTACAGAAGCCGGCTCTCTCTCGACAATGAAATGATATTTTAATGATTTTGATTAAAAACTGACATTAAATATTAATATGAACAAATAGTAAATAAAAATAATTACGTGCTGAACCCCACACAGAAAACCAGACGATCCGCATTGCGCTTAATCGGGAAAATCAACATGCCCGCTGATCGACTCATGCATACATACACACATAGTTGCATGTACGTCTGTCCGTAATACGATTATGTACTGAATATGTACACAAGTAATTCACCCTTTCAGTTTGTGTAAAAAGCTGTCGTTTTCAGCTTTCAGAGTATTTTTTTGCATGTATGTTTTGTTATTTGATTAAGTAGTCAAGTTCGTTTGTGATGGAACTGACAGGTTCAATTCCCTTTTAACTTTCTTGACAGTCTATCGAACTTTGTAGAATAATGTGACTTTAAACAATGAGGGTAATACGGACAATTTTGATTACATATTATCTGATGACTTTTTTTTACTATTGTGGGCTGTTTTTCACTATCATTGTTGCCAATTTCACTGTTGCATTTTCACCAATTAGTGACGTTTGTAAGCCCGGGATCAGCTCTGTAAAGTAGGTGGTTTTGTGAGGTTGCCGGTTTTCCCACAGAGCGATTACCGTCTGATTTTTCAACCCAAAGGGTGAATCAGGTCCAACTCTAAGATCGGTTTACACAAATGCCTGATGGTTTTTGGAATCCACAGCTTAACAAGACTTCTGAAGTACGGAATCATTTTACTTATTGGATAATCATGTGGTTCACGCTATTTCAATTATACTCGTATGCTAACTATAATAGAAATATTTATTTTACAAAGTTTCAGAGGACCAGAGGTCTTGGATTCATATCCAGTAGGATATGAATCCAAGACCTCTGGATTACACGGTTACATGCCTTGATCATTAGACCAAGGAGACAATCAACGATTTATTCTAAAAGTTTGCTTAAATTATTAACATTGGGTAAATATTAATCAACCATCAGTTAAAAATATTATGTTGATTAAATTTTACCCTTATTTATTTCGCAATATAATATTTAATCGCAGTTCATTAAATAAAATGCATTTTCGATGACTCTCAGTAATAATTGGCAATTCGTTTGAAAATTATGCGAAACTTATTGACAGCGAGCGAATTTACATTCAACTTTATTGAAATTGAAGCAGATTCATTATAAATTCCTAATGCTTTTTTATTCATTGCGATTTTATATTAGCTTCTTAATACCCATCTCTATATTATTTGCTAAAGTAACTCTGCGTAACCGATTTATCACACCGAAACAAATAAATCACATTTTCTGATTTTATTCTTTAAAAAAAGACAAATATCTACACTGAATGACCTCACTTAAGATACTTGATAAATATGTATTTATAGAAGCAAACTTTAAAATAGGTAAATAAACAATAAGAAAGTATGAAATCATTTCTACAAACTTTTTCTTTTAAGCAAGAATGAAAAATAATATAATCTATAGAACTTTAGCAGTTTTTTCTGGTAAATTAAACAAAAAAACTACAATATGGTATCATAGTCATTCTACACTATTGTAATGTAACCGCTAAGTCGTAGCCGCTACGCCGTAGCTACTTCGCAGATTGATTACTATCTAATATTATGATTTGTCGATACCTGTGTTTTTAGCTTAAACTATTTTAAGCATATAACTAATATTAGAATAAGGGGAAGAATATGATGAATAGAGATGGATTTGCTTTCTCAGAAAAACTAAGATAATGAAATAAGAAAGAGAAATTAAGTATGAGAAAACCCATTGACCAATGGGTCACTGTCGCCGAAGACTAAATGACTTATTTACAGATAATTAGTTGAATAATTGCAAACATTTCCACATGCTAAAAATCGCACTATTACCTTACTTTGATTTTCAAAACTACGCACAAAGTAGTATGGTAAATATATAAACAAAAGCATAAAATTAAAAATATCAAATTGTATCTAATGGGCTGTGGCCACAAGTGCATCTCAGACCGTATAATTAAAAACCAGTCGGCTCAAGGGCAACACTACAACAAACCATTATTGGTAGCGTATTAAGGACGATGATTAGATCATCACACCGATTTGTGTGGGGTTAGTAGATCTTAACTAACATTATAAAGAGGAAAAGTTTGTAACTTTCATTGTTTGTTTGTAAGGGCTGATATTTGGAAATACTGAACTGATCATGAAAATGTTTTCACAATCAGAAAGCTACACTATTCATGAGTGCTAGAGGCTATATTTAAAAACCCAACGAAGTAATAAAATACTAATTACGTAACAATTGAAAAGATATTTATACTATACGCTGGCTTACTAGATAATATAATTTCCATGTGAAAATCCTTCTTAATTTTGTAGAATATGCCAAATGCTTCCTGAGCAGATCGTAAAAGCCAATCAAGGGACAGGACGTAAAACGGGGGATTCTTCTTATAAGTCATGTGTCTGTCTTACTCGTATATCTAAGTCTACATTTTATCAATAAGTCTATAATTCTGCTAAGCGTTGCTAATAAAACTCGCAACAATTGGCTCTGTTTGCACCGTAAAGCAAATAAGCATGTAAGCTGACACATTCTACGCTTTCTTTAGCTCCTAGTTCAACAAGGAAGCAGTGTTGCAATAATTATAAAAATAAAAGCAATTATCTTCTTATTTAACATTAAAACAACAAAGCCACTTTAAAAACATACATCAAATCAAAAGTCAATATTAAAAAAATATATTGCGGCATTAAGAGCTAACGGTTGTTTTTCTTATTTTTGAAAAAAAAAATGATTTCGAACTAACACAAAATAATTTTAATAAATTTCAACAAATGAAAGATCAACAAAGGTGACGCGGGCGCAGCAAGGTCGATGCATCGCAGAATGCATTAAATATCAAATGCATTATGCAAGCGATTGTACGTACAAGGAGAGCGAATCCGGCTGTGACGCATTCAATAATATGATTTTCTTTTCAGCCGTGGTCATTTGGTAACAGGGGGTATTTTTTTTAAATCCTCCGGCTCTCCCACTCACCATACGGAGCATGGCTGCTTATAGCCGCCATTCAGGCGTCGGTCTTCTGTGGGAGTGTGGCACTTCCCCGGACGAGCCAGCCCATGCTACANNCAGCAGGCTCATACCACTATGAGAATAATATATGCGTAAGACGTAATATGTGTTGATCAGGTTACGGTCCAGTGCCGGTGCGTTTGGGCAGGTTGGTCTCGTTACCTCAGAATCTCCATAACATTTGAATTTACGATCTGCGCCACTTTTTATTCCATTATTCGCATAATTCATTCATTCTGCTACCCTGAATTTTATTAGGGAAACCTGTTTTGTTTTCATAATGAGTACCTGGAAAGATTGTAGCGTCTACTTGTTTTTTCAGCGGAATCACCTAAAACCTTTAGGGATTGGAATATGTATCAGACTAATAGGGTCCAAAATTGCTCAGAGAGAGATATATAGGTATATACATATATAT
>JADGIL010008565.1:872-16392 GCA_020352625.1 Cactoblastis cactorum | reverse complement strand
CAAACAAGCAAACAAGCAAACAAGCAAACAAGCAAACAAGCAAACAAGCAAACAAGCAAACAAGCAAACAAGCAACCAAGCAAACAAGCAAACAAGCAAACAAACAAACAAACAAACAAACAAACAAACAAACAAAGTGACAAATTTTACCTCTTTATAATATTAGTGTAGATTTAGACCTAAAGATTGTTTTAGTATAAAATGTATTAATTTTAGTATGTATTCGCCTTGCTCGCTTTTTAATTTTCTTAATTCAAAATAAAAGTTCTTTTTTTTGTTTTAAAATATATTGTATCTTGTTTATTTACGTGTTATGTTTTATGAGCCATATTACGTTATATTTTCAGGGAATTAACCGATGAATTCGTAATCACATCGCCCTTCATGCCCGTAAAGCCTTCAATGGAAGGTTATTATTTTTGTAATGCTTCAAATATTGGTAAGCGTATATTTATATTTTCACGGGGTTCCGTAACCAAAGGGTAAAACTGAACCCTATTAGTAAGATTCACGTGATGTTAAGTGATCACCGCCGCCCATAGACACCTGCACCTGCACCCGGGGGGTCAAAAGTGTTGCCGGTCTTTGAGGAATTTAAACGCTCTTTTCTTGAAGATTCCAATGTCATATGGTCCGGAAATACCGCCGCAGGCAATTCGTTCCACAGTGTGACATTTTCAAAGCTAATTAATGTAGTTTTGTTGGGGCTATAACAACTTATTAAAAAGAAAATAAACTACATAATTTTGAGTGGCTTCTATAGAAAAAACGTGATATTTTTTAGCCGTTCTTTATATATGGGACGAAATCCTCGGTGAGCAAGTCCGTCTCTTTGATCGCATGATAAGACGTTTGTAATAAAAGGGGTGCCATACGCACATTGAATAAATACGTTAAAAAAATCAAAATTATATGTACGAGTATTTTAAACTGCGTGCCATAGACTACTTAACAACTACTTAAGTAATAAATTCTATACATATAATAAAATTGTAACTGAGTAATGTCTGTACATGGGAGATATTTAAGAAAACAAATATATAGGGGCTCTTTATAGGACGTATAGAAGCCAATACGATTATTTTTAGAAATTTTGTCTGTCTGTATGTTTGCACTCGCATCATACAAAAACTACTGGACGAAATTTAATACGGTTTTCATAGTTGTATCGTAGAAGGTGTAACTTAAAATATAGCATAGGTTTCATTTTGATAAGATTTGAGTAGTTACATACGGACGACGTCGCGAGCATAAGCTAGTAATAAATATAACAGAAAAGTTGCAAAATGAATCTCACATAATATGAATTCTATTCTAGTGAAGTAGTATTTGCGCTCACATTCTCGAAGTTTCTAACATTTTAAATGAAAATTCTTATGCGGAAGTGAAAAGTCTACCTCGCTAAGTTTCATATTTAGCGAAATCGTTTTGTCTCTCTAATGCATGCTATAATAATGTTTAATTCTTTTTTGGAATTTTTTTGATTTTATACTGTCAAAAAATGTCAAGAAAATCGGTATTTTATATTTTTTCACGCTGCTCTTACGATATACCTGTTTAATAGTATCTGAAAAAATGAAATTATTATTATTATTAAAATAATAAAATTATGTTTCAATTTCAGTTGATTGTGATACAAGCACAATGTACTTAACTGTGCTTCACAAACCGATATTTGAAGTCGAAAATGAATACTTATGGGGCTGGAACGGGCAGACAATTAACTTGAGCTGTGAAAATGACGCTAATCCTACTGCTGCGATTGTTTGGAGGTAAATATTTTAAGTAAGACACGTCTTTATACACGTCTTTCTCTTTTACGATGTAGACAAAGTCAACTGTTGCAAGATTCAACGTTTAGCAAGATTGCAGATTTATTGACAGAACCAGTAACCAGAAATAGGGTCAAGTTGTTAACTTATCGCCAATTAGAGGAATCCCTAATATTCTCCTTTAATTGGCTTCTACAGTCTGCACGGGCAGAGATTACATTGAAGTTTTCACATTCCTTTATACCCAATATAAATTTACAAATCTAAAGTAATTTACAAAAATATTAGTGTAAAATACCATTCTATAATTTAATGTAAAATAATAAATAAATACCACTTTCGGCCTTTTTATTTCAATTATCAACACTAATTCTGTACTAACTCTCCCTACTATTAAGTCTCAACTAATGGTACATATGTATGCCAAAAAATTAGCGCTGTGCAACCAGTATGGTAATTAAAGTTTTTTAACTTTAATAGACTTGTTTTCGATCTTGAAAACAAACAATATAAAAGTTAACTTTGGCTGTTTATTAAATTTTTACAGAAGCCGTAATATTGTCTAACAAATTTCGTTTTATTATTAAACTCAAAGATTTGTGAACATTATATTGCTCTTTATATTTTGTTTGAACACTCTGTTTTTATTTGAGAGATTTACGTAAATGATTTTTTTGTTTGTTTCTATATTTTTTTTATTAACAGGCATTAATGGACAAAAAGCATTTCGATCATTATAGAATGTATTACAGTTAACTAAATAAATCACGAATAAAGTATGCACAGTAAGATTTTCATTATATAAAAATAAATAATGGTGTTTAAATGAATAAAAAACATACTTATGAAGGGATTGTACCAGCATTCTCCGACAGAAGGTGCACAGTGCTTCTTGGAAAGCGTTGACTGCAAAATTATTCAATTTAAAAGCCATAAAACAATTCAACTAAGCGAAGAATCTTACGACCTTTGGCTTTATTTACCCCGTAAAAAAGAAATACGACGCGATACTGTATTTTACAATAAAATCGTCTAAAATTTTAACCATTCTAAGTAGACTTGATATATAATTAACAAACACTAAAATATCAATTTTCAGTTTCCGAACTGAAGAAAACGAGATTGCATCTGAAGAAAAACTTCTTAGTATAAAACAACTATTAGAAAACCTTAGTAAAGCATCAGAGACGTACGTAGCCATAACTATAACGAATACAACTGATGTCTATGGAATATATGAATGTGTTGCCAGAAATGAAATCGGGGAATCTACGAAAACTATATATTTGAAGGAAGGATTCCCCCCGAGCGTAATAATTGATGTACGTAAATTAATATACAAGTAATTAATTTCTACATATGTATGCATATATACTTACAATGACTGTATCAAAGTTTAAACCTGCCAGCTCTATAAATTAATATAATATTTGAATTCGTAATTACAGAACCGTTTATAATCGTATCCAGAATGGATCTAAAATTGTTATTTACATAATTATTATTTGAAGTATTTAGATTATTTGAATATGTTTTGCAGTAAAATTTACAAAGAAATCAAAATCAAGTCAATGAGATCTAATTTTATTCTAGTTGAAGAGAAAGTAGAAAGAGTTCTAGTAGAAAGAAATCAAATAACTTTGAATAAAAGATTATCATCAAAGATATTTGATTTCTTCCAAGATATTATCTTGGAAATATCCTTAAATATAAAACATACTTAGTGTACTCGTATATTTCTAGGTAGCAGGCAATATAAAATCAACAGAGGTTATTTTCCGCATAAAAAGACCATCATTCGAGGGACCTAAAGTCACCGGATACATAGCTGAATACGACACTTACGACAACTATGTTAACACAAACATACACCCAAATAGGACTTGGAGTGTTGATAGGGAAGCAGAAGGATTTCTTTTGAGTAATCTGATACCGAACACGACGTATTGTATAAAATTCGCAGCTATTAATGATGTGGGGAGGGGAGAGTGGAATAATATGTCTCGTTTCAATACTCTTGCACCGTAAGTATTATCTTTGGGTAGGCTAGTTATCTATACATATAAAAAAACTGTAAGTTTACTGTCTGTACATAGAAAATATTAAAGATGAAACATCATGAGGGGTCTTTGTAGAACCAATAGAAGCCACAACAATTAAATTAGAACTTTTGGCTGGCTGTCTTTATGTTTGTACGTGCATCACACAAAAAGCACTAGATGGAATTCGATGCAGTTTTCACAGTTGCATTGACGAAGGTCTACCTTAAAATACGCGCGGTCAACGTCTCGGGCAAAAGGTAGTAAATAAATATATAGGGACACATCATACTGATTGAGTTGTCCTCAAAGTAATTTCGAGACTTGTGTTATGAGGTTAGTACCTCAACGATACTATATTGAAATCGAAAGAGGTTGAACTTGAATATTATATACCATACTGTTTTATTTTGATTATGCTAATTACATAAAAATGTATGATATAAGTTCATCATACATTTTAACTCTTGCGGAGATACGCAAAATATTTCACGCATTTCACGCATCACAATTGTATCCAGGTCGTCTCCAAGCACTCCCTCGTGGGCTATTAACTCGGTGCAGGTGAACGCGACGGAACCCCAGGTGTTGAAATGGTCCTCCCCGGTCGACAATGGTGCCCCTATCGACTTTTACTTAGTACGGTACTGTCCAGTAAGTTTTTTTTTCTCAGTGTTTACTACAACTTGATGAATCTTTACTATTGTCTCACTTATTGTATCGGTACTTTTGATCCCTAAGGAGTATAGATTTTTGAAGATTTTAAACATTTTTCTACGTACTATACACTTATATATACAACAAAAAACATATGTTGCAACGAGAAGCAAATCCGATTGCAAAAGCTTGAATTAAAAAAAAAAAACAAAGATAAACTATTTGTTTATAATAGATATAAAAAAATGTAAAAATATATAATCTGTACATCAGGACTGCACGACAGACAGCGATACGTGTAAAGAGCTGAAGATAATATCCAACACAGAGTTCTACACTGGAATGTTGGAACAAAACACGACCTACTGCGTGGAGCTGAGAGCCCATAACTCTGTGGGCCTCTCTGAGGCTGCTAACATCACAGTCACGGTCGCAGGTGATGAAAAAATGCATCTGTATCATCGACGTACGATAAACAACTAGACTCACAATCCCGCAAAAAAGTGTCCGCGGCAAAACAATGCTTATCGCTTTTAAATTACATTGAATGAGCAGACTTCAACAAGTCTTGTTAGTTTGACATGGTATCAACTTGCACTTAAGACTTATTTTCTAATACACGACTTTGGTAATGGAACTTGTCAAAATAATCATAGTAGTTATCTTTATTGAAATGAGGACTATTTTGTTCGGAAATGTAGATCTAGTTCTGTATTGTTGATCGAAGATCTGTATTGTTACGTTTTCTTTATTTTTTTGCTTTGCCTTAATCAGTTCTAATCACCTTCATTATTCCTTTTCCTTTATTTTGATATCACTGAAATTTAGTATGAAAGTTAACTTGATTGGTACAGGTATTTGGCACAAAAGTTGTGTTGATACCTTTATCTTAATTTTATGGTCGCATAATGTATTTTTCAAATTCAACTAAGCGACAACCTTCACCTAAAAATTAATGGCATTTTGGCCAAAAATAATGGAGTTACAGCTAAGTTTGTTGTATAAAATTTCATAGATACTTTTTGTTATTGACTAAAAGTGACCTTGTGAGGTGTGAGTGAAGTGACTTGTTGTCTGACAAACCTATTGTGAGATAAAATCAAATAATATTTTCTTTGCAGCACTCACAATGAAGACAACGCTATCAGCAGGCGCCATCATCGGCATAGCGATTGTGATCGTATTTGCAGCATTCATCATTCTTGATCTCCTTCTCTGCCTGTGGAAAAAGCAGGGTGTTATCGCCAGCTTCTACTTCAAAAAGAGCAGGAAAAGGAAAAGCCAAAATGAGTACATACGGTAATTTGATCTTGCCCTAAAATGCATTATGACTACAATATCTAAATTTAGATATGTCTTACGCGACCGTTTTGAATACTTACATGCTAAATTAAAATTCTCATAGTACATACGAATCCGTTATGGTCAGATAAAGTATTCAGCACGCATGAATTCTAATGTCTGAAAAATAGATAACAATAAAAACTTACAAACAAAAAATAATATTTATTCAATATGTAGATAATGATAATTTAAAATATAATGTTATAGCAAATATGAGCGCAATTTTTGTTTATTAAAAACGATTTTTATAAAAAACACATCCTCTAAAAGAAAACCAAATTTTGTAAAAATCCAAAAGACAAATTTTCCTTATGTCTTATCAAATTAATTCACACTTTGTCCATTTTCAGGGATAAAAAGGGTCTTCTAAGAGAAAATAGCGCGGCAGTCGAAAACACAAACAAGCACAAAGAGTTTGAATATAATAAGACGACTGGCATTATAACCGGAAAACATTCCTCGGTTTGAATAAATAACTCGATATTTTAGACAAAAAACATCTATGTACCTAATTGTTATAAGACATTTTTTTATGCAACTTGACTACCTACGTGGTGCTTAAAAACCGTAATTATCTAGAGCGTCACTGCAGAAAATTAAAACATTTTAAAAATAGCATTGTTAGAAAATACTAAACGTTATTTTCACAAACAACAGCACTAATTTTTTTTTCACATTCTTTGTTGCCAGTTGAATATTATATTTAATACAATAGACAAGATATTCCTTGCATTTTGGTTGACCGGTATTTAAAAATATTGAAAATATAAGTTCTTTTTTAATGAAAAGAAAATCTTTACTTGGCCTAGTTTTTGAAATTTGTATTAAAAGTGTCCTTAAAAATATATATGTTTTAAATTTAACCTGTGATTTGTAAAAAATATATAAAAAAAAAATCACTAGGTAATGCTTGCCACTTCACCCGGATACATTAGTAAAGGTGTAGGTAAAGTATAAATTATGTCATACATTCACCGAAAACATTTGAGCACCCGTACTTTTTTAATTGTGCTTTTTTAAACTTTTTTAATTTGACCTCATTTTTGGGACATTTTTGATTTGGGGTAACGTAGGTTACTTTTATCCCGTAATTACCATGATAACGTGTACAAACTGATTCAGCAGTACCTTTCTATCTAATATATCTAATGAAATAAATTATGGTAGGATATTTTTACAACATTTTCATAATATTCCAAAATTTAAAATGAGTAAATCCTAATTTTTTTATTATTTTAATTTATCATTAAACATCACTACAATGTTCATCAATATTACATGTAAATATACATAAGATAAATTTATTTATACATTATATTTTTATGGTAGAGTTAAATAGGAAACCGTTCAGATTTTTAAATCTATCTCTGGTTCTGTATAGTTTATAACCAAAGATACTTATAATGTTATTTTTAAAATAAAAAAAAATGTGTCATCATCACAGTATTTTTAGTAAATAAACTATAGGAAGATATTAATTTGAATTTTATTTCAAAACTCGTAGTCATAATGCCCTATACCGTGGTAATTTTCAAAATTCCAAAATTCCGGCTTATAAGTAACTTGTAGTTTCTAAGATTTCGTGACGAATGAGTGATATTTCGCTTAGAAATATTAGATTAGCGACGTGTTATAGCATTCCTGAATACAGGTTAGCTTTTTAATGGTGACATAATTTTTAATCTGACCTATAGTATTATAATCCTTATCCCCAAATATCTCCATGTAAAATTTCAACAAAATCGGTCCGATAATATATAAAATTTGTATGAAAGTATACATTATGTCATACTAAGAAAGCTGAGATTTCAGTTTGCTTGGCAGAAAATTAAGGAAGCCTTTGCCGGTATGAGAAATTAAAAATGTTATCGTGACCGTGCACTAAGCGGTGCATCAGCCAGTGTCGGCGCATAATTATATTTTTAATTTAAACAGATTGTCTTGTATAAAGTTTTGTTTCCCTGAATAATGTCTTCATTTCATGTCTTTATTTGTAAGGGATAATAATTATATAAACTAATTAAAACATTTGAAGGGCTTGCGGATTGTTTCATGAAATTACATGTCTATATATATAAAAGAACATCAACGCCCAGCCCAAACCATAGAAGCTATAAACTTGAAATTTGGACAGCAATATTATGTTATCATGTAGTGCTCAGATAAGAAAGGATTTTACAATCAAAATCCAATAAAAGGGTGAAAAGAAAATCTTTACTGATCGAATTAAAAGGCACGAATGCTCTCTATCAAAAATAATCAAAGGCATCAGGGGGTTTCCAATTTTTTTTCTTTAGGGGTAAAAAGGGGTCGAAATGAACCAAGTCAACAAAGTCATCGTCATAGAACTGAAACCAAAATAGCTATGAACTTTACGATTAACGCTAAACGAAGTGGGCCCGGTCACCTATTTTTTTTAATATACGAGTAGGTACAATATCAGTCATTTTTGTAAGAATGATACATAACATATCTAGTTTAAACACACCGACATGTATATAAAATATGCAAAGTCAAAATTAGTGAAAGAAATTTAATAATAATATAAGTAAATTAAATATATCAGATAATTATGTTAATCAAAACATTTAAAGTATAAATAAGTATTTAGGGAAGATCCAGATTAAAATGTGGGAAATTTATGTGTTAGGGTAAATGTTAGGAATTTAAAAGAGGAAATTCTTCCCAGGGTAAATTGTTCTGTGGCATTTTTCGCCATTCAGCCGCCGCCAACTGAATCTTAACTAAATATACACTGCAAATACTGTTTAGTATCAAACGAGCTTTTTTAATTAAATGTCTCACAAATTTTCCTAGGAAAGTAGGTTAGATAGGTATTTATATTGTGCCTTTCCTATGTATATATATATTTTCACATTAATTTAAAAAGATCAGTTAAAAATGAATTTCAAAAGAAGTTAATCACCTAATTTATGTAAGGTGACGAATCTCGGGCTCTGAGGCGTCACCGCTGTGGGGGCAACTGAAGCTACTCTTAAGTATGATTTTGAGATCATACTTAAGTTTTGATTAATCCGTATGAACTATTAAGAGATTATGGACCTCCTTTTAATCAAAAGTATGCTTGCGCTAAAAGGCTCTGCTTCTTAACAATAAGTTGTAACAAAATTACTTATTTAAAAACTCAAAATGGAAAAAAAATATATACTATATTTTTTTATTATAAACTTACGATAAAAATATTGATTATATTGTAGAATGCAAAATGTTGAAATACATTTTAATGATGGTATACACCTTTATAATCACCTCAGCCTATGGCTTATGGCATAGCCATTAATAACTGAAAACATTAATTCTCCTTATTAATGCAGTGTGCGTGCTCGTTTATTTGCATGCACAAATATATAATAGCTTAACAAAAGTTAATCTGTAGAATTTTAAAGCTTATAAAGATAAAATAATTTATTAATAATAAAAGCTACAACCAAAACATTGTTCCCAAAGAGTCAGAACAAAATATTAGAGCAAAAATCTGTAAAAGATATCCTTTGCACTCGCAGTTTCCCACGCTAGACTATTTGTCCAATTTATAGAGTTGTACACGGAATGGCTACCAGGTGTCAATAACTGCTTGTTGGAAGAAATAACCGTTAGAAATCACGAGAGCTTTTTGTGAAATCTAAGCCTAGCAGTGAAAATTATTAATGGAGATTTCAGCTATGTATAACAGCTTTTAAGTTTTACATTTATAATTTAATGATAAATGATGTTTTATATATTACTCTTTTCAAGCACATTGATAAAAATAGAGAAAAAATACAATCACGTGCCCAAACAAAATTTTTCGTGACATTATCTATTTAGTACTAAATGTGAGAATCTGTCATTTTATTACTCGATCGGCAAAGAACAAACGAGGATTTCGACATTTTCTGTCTATTACTTTTTTGTCTCTCTATGCTGTTTGGCAGAATCTATTATTAGCTAAGAATTATAGAAGTACGTTTATACGTAATGTTTTAACAGTGAATTTAAAAAAAATTGAATACAGCTTTGTATTTGTAAAACTCGTATTTATTTCGGATTAATAAGATGGTAAATTAGTTCAAACACGTGCAAAAGCAAGCTTACATAGTTAAACATTTAAGACTTAGACGAGTCAAATGTGTAATTAGCAATTTCGTATTAAACAAAGTAAACTAGCTTATGTAACGACCGACTCAGAGTTTGCTGAAGTCGAGATGAGAGCTGTTACAGAGTTAAAGTTAGTACTAGATGACAAATGATTTCACAAATTTTATTTCAATTTGTTTCTAGTATAGATACTATATCCACAATAGTCCATACATTCATATCCATACTGATATTATGGCTGAGAAATTATGTTTTTTGTCTGTCTTTGACGCCAAAGCGGAGCAACTGATTAGTGTAGTATTTTATGTCGAGATAGTCGAAGGGTTGAAGAGTGACTATTAAGCTACTGTTGTCTGTTTTTATTTCCCCACCCCGGAGCAAAGCCGCGGGCAAAAGCTGGTATTATATACAACAAAAAAAATACATTTTCTGGTTGAATGTGAGACTCGAAGGCTTATAGTGAACTTATAGTCATGTAGAGCGGATATTAGCTTAGTGTACCTCTTCAACGAAGAATTCGGATGTAAGCATTTCCAAAGCTAGCAAAATATAATTACCAATATTCGTATTCTTTACTGAATACAGTTGGCTAATATCCGCTCCACTTGACTTGCAATATCCTGTCGTTTCAGCGAGATAAGATCTCGATGAAAAGCTCTCAACGACTGTCAAGATATGAACGTCTTGTGGGTCACATTTTTAGATTTGATTTTGAAGTTATTTGACATAAATGGATATTGGGATTGCAAAATGAAATTAGTAAGTTGGTAGTTATTTTCTAATGTAAAATTAATAATAAAATATTAAGATTATTAAGTAGTACTTGTATTCGGATGCGATACTCATTCAACGACACTATAGCGTGCCATTGTTCGCCTACCCTGTTGTACACGATAATACATTTTATATTCACATACTTTCTGTATGTTAATATTAAATGTATTATTTTGTATGTCGCATCCATTAACCGCATTCGCACCACAAGTGCATCTAATGTGACAGCAAAACGCATCAGTGCACTCCGTACAGTAAACACGTAGCCAACTCAAATGTAGACGAATGCAGACAATGTTAGGAACTTGTACAACCCGGGTTTCTAAGGCAAATGCTATTGTGTAACTAATTAAAAATTAAGTTTTTTTTTATAATTTAAAGAAAACTTCGTAACTACCTGCAGACTGGTTGATTTTATGTTTACTGGTATATAATATGGCTATTAGACTTTAGATGATGGTGATATAAAGTATGACCAGAAGACTTCAACTTAAAAAAATACGACACAATATGTAATTTCAGAATTAAATAGTTAAGTATACTCTGTTATGTTTGCATAAACATAGATAAATCCAATGAAGACAAACCTAGAAATCCTACGAAGTCGTGGAAGAAGTGGAAATTGCACATTTATTTCAAAATAAACAAACCTAACAATAGCATTTAAACACTCGATCAGATTTTGCCAAGGTCGCAGGAAATTGCTGTAAGCAGTTGATTGCTAACTGGTAATTTCGGAAATTAATGGGATAGCCCAACATCCAAGAGAGAACCCATTTCATGCGGCTGAAAATAAATATGTAGATACTATGATCCGATATCGAAAAAAGTAGCTAATTAATATCACATACATAGGTATACTATTAAACTTTTTAATCAAAGCGGAACTATTTATTTTAATACTACCGCATTTTGAGGTTAAGCCAAATTAACTGAAAGTGGAAACAAATCCGATTTCAAATCAAGTTCATATCGACGATGGAGTGGATTCAATTCAGTCTTTGTTTTACCAAGCTATTCATACGAGAAACTTCATCTAGGTCATGCAGTTCTTACTATAGGGATTTACACTTTTACAGTATCTATAATGGCTTTAGTTTATATTATAGGAAATATAGAGTAGAATAATTTTCGTTTGTATTTTAATATTTATTTATTTATTTATTAAATAAATAAATATTAAAGTACTCTAGGTAAGTGCTAGCGGTCTTAAATTTTGCATGGAGTTTACTTTTAAGACGTAAGTGCTTTTTAAGACGGGATTATGCAAATTTCCCTCTTCTTGAAAAAAACGTTGAATTATAGAATGCGAGCGTAGCCGTGGGAAAAATCTATTTAAAGCCAAAGATTAAATTTTTTTAATATTTTAATCTTCGGGTTTTTTAAAATGTTTGTTCTAAGTATTTAGATTAACATTATTTTTGTTTACTATGTGGAAACTTCAATCATTAAAAGATAATTAGGTAACATTCGAAATAATTTGCAAAATCACTCTATATATTATATATATTCAAAACTAAATCCATTCTAAAGTCATTCTTTCCATTCCTTAGGTCATATATTTTATGGATATAAGACATTTAACACTAGACGATAATTTTAATAAACGCATGCACAGTCAATTACTTTTCAGCTATGAAAAAATATGGAACCTCGCCTCTGTTAACGAAACTTAAGATGCAGTCGGCTTAACTTTACATAGGTACATAGCTTATTATACTTTGGAAACTATTAAGATTTGGCACCAGACAAAGAACTTAATGTTTCTACGTGACCTGGCAACGTAAAATTATTCTGTGGCTTTAACAATACATACTTTTCAAAGAGCCACTTTTAAATACGAAATGGACGATCCTAAACCTTTTTTATTTTATTTAGTTATTTATTAATTTTCGAGATAGTCAAAAGCCTAGTTATCAAGAATGGTTGGTTTACTGATAGAAGCGAGTATCCGAAATTTAAAACATATGTACTTGTACACGCCTTAGAGTACACGCACATCTCTTATCGAGTTGAATCCTGGATTTAAAACCCCTTTTTGTTTTGGTTTTGAAGTTTTGCGATTTGTCTCTATAAATTTATTTACTAAACTTATAACATATATAACTAGCTACCTACGAAATCATATAAACATAGAGCAATATCCTAATCATTGATAAAATGTTTTCGTTTTCATGGTATCATTCATTACCTACGGCGTTTCGTCTAAATAAACAAATATTGATTACTTTGCGTCGGAGATGTCTCTGATTACCTGTGGGATGCATCGTTCAGAATAAGAGAATGAGGGTCTAAAAATAACTTTAGGTATCTTTACTAATTTAATGAGGATTGCTTTTTATAAATACCCAATAAAACTACTAATCTGCTTTTGCTCAACTACAAATTCAATTTGAAATATTATTTCTGTGTAGTCACGTTCATGAAGAAAGCTTATGTATAGATACAGTATTACATATTTTTCAATTTGTTTGTTAGACTCGAAGCCTTACCCGCATCCAAGCCCGAACTTAGCAGCATATTGGAATCTTGTTGGTATGGTATGGGTGTTTTTCTTCCCATGGAATTGAAGCCTTTTAAACTTAAAAACTTAGTAATATATTTTTAATTTTATTTAGTACTGCATGATACATATATATGTATATAAAAAATTATAATATAGGTATATTCTATTAATATTAAACCTTCCAGTAATGGAAACGCATGTAAACAAAAAATTAATTACAAATGCAAAATGTCTAGCGTAAATTTCTCAAGAGATCACGAGTAACGAATATAAAATGACGATAATAATTCAGAACGTATGAAGAAAGGTTGTATTTCACTGCGAAGGATCCAGTTACATAATTTGTCTATGCTCTGTACTGTAATGTGAGGAAACTTTCCTATATGTCTTTTGTACGTACTACTTATTGTTTCAACTGCGTGTTATGAAATATGTATATATAAATATATTCTTACAAGATATTAAATACATTTAAAAAATAAATAAATAAATTGTTACATCACACCTACATTCAGGATATGTACAATCTGGGTATGCTCAAAATTTATATAATAGGTATACTATGTATATACATAAAGATAAATGTCCAAGACACAGGCCAAATTTTCCATTATTAGCTGACCGGTGATCGAATTCGGAATCTCAAGAGTAGCGGGCAGGCATGTTGACCATTTAGGTAGGTCCTCCGACCAAGAGGAAGCTACCATACTGTCAGCATAGACCAAACTAATTGACTGCGAAAATATGTTTATGCGAACGAAGCGGCTGAGCTCGCGTCAATATACTTATGTAATTCCCGGTCGCGAGGGAATTTCGAAAAATTTCGTAGGTGAATATCTTTTTTTTTTTAAGTAAGACTTGAGTGCGTTTGACCTCAATTTCACCTGATGGAAAGCGACGATGAAGTCTAAGGTGGAGCACGCAAACTCAAGTAATGCCTATTTACTCTATTATTATATCTACGTTTTAAAAGGCAAATTTGATAAACCAAGTACCAAGAGTTTCTGAGTTTGTGATGAGTGAGTCATCAATCATTTTTTTTTAATACCTTACCTCACTTTTCTTATATTTTAAACATTAAATGCCTAGTTAATTAATGACGCCATAAATTATTAATTTTCAGTAACTTCCAAACTTACATATAGGTATACAAGTCCTACAAGTGGCAAATTATAAAAGTATGACTACAGACTAAAAGCAAATAACAGTACAGCACGCCTGCCTAATAAGAATCCCAATCACACCATATTCAGGAACATAATGAATAGCTCATTGCCTCACCCCAATTTCTCAGTGCAATAAGGGGAATTCTAACGAATGAATTGTGATAGCAACTGCACAAGTCATTATGTACCAGAATATACACGAGACCTGCATTGCTAATGCACAATGCATGCATATGCATAACGCTTATCTGATAGTTTTTCTGGCGTTTCATAATTAATTTCATGTTTTTATTCGCTGTGGCATTTTTGAACGTTTCCTTAATGTTGCTGGTTGTACAAAGTTATTTTTTTTATTGTGCCAGTGAAGGTTTTTATACGACCCCACGACCAATACATTTTTGTGGTAAGTACACTTTCAAAAAATCTACGTCTTTAGGATAACAAAGCCGATAGTCATTGTATTTGAATTGCAACAAACTTCACAAACAGAGATGGTGCTCTATTTGTCTGAGACTTTTTTTCTTCAAAAATATATATGTATGTGTAGGTAGTGGTGTGGAGCCTGATGCTTGCTTTGTTAGCCTGCAGCATGAATGGGCCGGCTCGTTCGGGGAAGTACCACACTCCACAGAAGACCCACGCCTGAATGGCGGCTATCAGCCGCCATGCTCCAACTGGTAAGTGGGAGAGCCGATGGCTCAACTTCTCCGCCCTCCCCAAATGGGAAGGGCGGAGGTTTTTTATAGGCCGGCAACGCTTCTGTTACCCTGCGGGTGTAGCAGTTGTCTATAGGCGGTGGTCACTTAACATCTCGTGACCCGCCTGCTCGTTTGCCTTCCTCTGACATAAAAAAAAGGTATACTATAATACAGGCTTTACAATCAGAACGACAGAGAAGTTATTATTCATTGTAAGTAAGTATAGTAATTTATGTGTAACTGTAAGTGGATTGTCATGTCTGTACATAGAAAATACTAAAGAGAAAACATTGTAAAGCATTAAAGCGCCAATAAAAGCTAAACTATTTTTTGTCTGCCTGTATTATCTGTCTTTATATTTGTACGCGCATCACACAAAAACTTCGGATAGAATTTGATGCGGTTTTCACAGTTGTATCGTAGGTCTAATTTAAAATATGAAATGGTAGAATGCTCCGCGATCCCA
>JADGIL010008564.1:2313-13299 GCA_020352625.1 Cactoblastis cactorum | reverse complement strand
AGTATATAATTGGTTTTAGAGATATCCCCGAGTAAGTATCGGACCTTTGGGGGTCCGAAACGAAAACTAAAATATTAAGTTTGGCAAACTGTATTGTGTTATATATCAAATGAAAGGGCTTATTACAGGGATGTTAAATATATTTTTTTACTAATTTTATAATAAATAGTTAAGTAATTCAAGAAAGAAGACGAAAATTTACCACTCCCCCCCCCCCCCTGATCTCCGAAACTATTGAGACTAGGATTTTGAAAAAAATACACAATATAGTTTTATAGCTAAATATTACGGGAAAATTAATGATAGGTCTATGGTTTTGGCTGGCTGGCTTTGTCAATGTACGTAATCCGGGCGAATTCAACTCGCACTTGACCGGTTTTTTTTAACACAACACAGATGTAGATGCGTTTTCGCGCCTGCCTTAAGTTCGTTGCGAACCAAAAAATACACAAGTTAAATTGACACTGCCAGCCCATGGTAACTGTGTGTACTTAGAAGCCATCCATCAATCACGTGAGACTTGAAAGGGTAGGGTTGACAAAAATCACGAAATATCACAAGGGGCTAGGGGGGTGGTAGTAAGATATCACGTGCATTTACAAACATAATCTGATCAATCAAAAATAATCTGCAACCTTTCTGTCTAGATATTTTTATCATGGTCCTCGAGCATACATTACTAAAACTGAAGAAGAGCGAAATTTGTACATTCGATATTTATGGAAAATTCTTTGTGGAACATAGATATCGATACAGGTAACGAATCTGCAGTTTTAGAAAGTTTTGTGTCTGTCTGTCGAACGCGCATCACGCAAAATCCACTGGACTGATTTACTTGAAATTTGGCATGCGGGTACCTTACATGCCACGGTAACGTCTTAGATAAATTTTGTCCCGGTAAATTGTCAGGTTCCCCTAGGATTATCAAAAAACTTAACTACTGAATCGTTTCAATAGTTCAAAATCCACTGGACCGATTTACTTGAATTTTTACTAGGTACTAAAATACACGTGATGTTTCGGGGTTTAGTTATAAATCTCACCACGTATCACCAGAGGGGGAGGGGAATGCTTTAAAAAAGATCACGTGATTAACGGACGGCCCCTTATTTGATTTTACACTGAGTGAATGCATAATTTTCGTTTTCGTATGGAAATGGCCCAAAAATTGTGTCGAATTCAAGTCGACAAGAGTAGACGTCAAGACGACGGAAGGACAGGGATGTAAGGAAATGTATACAGGGTTCCTTGTCGACTAGGGAACCACGCGTTAACCAACCACGCAGCGGAAAGCGGTACAAACATTTTGGACTTCAGCCCTCTTTGCAGAGTCAAAGTCACTTATCCTTAAATATAAGCACTAATCACTACCGAAATATTCATACATCAGAAGACGTAATAATATACAAGTCCTGTAAACAAAACCGTTATTTAGGTATACTTACTAGTATCTTAAGTAGGTACTTAAACTGCAGTATCTAAAGTATGTAGGTACTTAGTAATAATTTGCGTTGTTTCCGAAAAAGTGCTTATCTCAAAAGTACCTACTGACTGTCGTTGTGTTATGTGTTCGTTGAAATTTTGTATTGACATCTTTATCATGAAAGCGTCTATCTTTGTACCGATTGAATTGAAAAAAAGAAGGTTGTAGAAAGATCTATACTATTTTTACAGATTTATGTATAGACACGTATAGGCACACCTACAATTTGTTTTAAAACAGTTTAGTTAGTTTTTGTTTACAGTATATATTACCTACTAAGATTTAACTGGATAGGCCTAATAGTTTCGTAGCTGGATGGACTTATGGACTTTTCAACAACTATTATATAGGGGAATATTGGACGAAAAGTTAAGACATTACCATACATGGAGATTTCGAATGTCCCTATTGTATAATAATCTATTCTTCTTAAATCGATAGTAATAACCCACAGAAACAGGCATGCTACACTACTTTTGCCGTACGAGGTACTTATTTGACTGGACACGGTCAATTACAATAGTCAATTCAGAGTTCTAGATCCATTAAATAATTAATGTTAAGAAAACGTGATTATTTCAATTATATTGCTTAGGAAGTTACATCTTTTTAACATAGGTAGGTATTAATCTGTACCTATTACCTATTTTTAAAATCGAAAAGACTATTCAAAGAAAAAGATAAAGCTGAATTACCGGGCAAACTAAAAACTTGAATGTTGTGTTGATTGGCATTATTTATTATGTACTATATATATTTCAGGAGATAAGGCGATTAATGATTTTATGAAGAAAAACTACCCTCCCGGCTTTACGTATCAAGAATTCGCTCCAATGTTCAAAGCAGAATTTTTTTCACCAGACCAGTTTGCTGATCTTTTTTACAAGGCAGGGGCAAAGTAAGTGTGTTTCATACATATCTAGGAACATGCGTTAACTTTCGAGTAGTTTTAGTTGTAACCTTGCGTGCTGATCCTGCTTTGCAAGGATTTTGTCATCAAAGTCCTTCATCATGTTAAGAGACAGGACATGATAACTACAAATTAGGTAGGTACACAGAAATATTTCTTTCGGTGACAAATTATATTCCTAGGTATATATGTATGTATTGACTTCAGTGAGAGATTAATTATATAGATACTTTATGTAAGTATCTATATAATTAATACATACACTGTTTAACATGTACATATGACCTTTGTTATTGAGATATTTCTTGTCAAAATAAGAACTGTTTGTCAATTGTTTAGTGATAAATACTCATATTTCTATTGTAGGTACGTGGTTTTAACAAGTAAACATCACGACGGCTTCACATTGTTTCCCTCAAAACGATCGTACAGCTGGAATTCCGTGGACACTGGCCCGCATCTAGACTTAGTGGGGGCTTTGTCAAGGAGTATCAGAGCTAAACACATGAAATTTGGCGTCTATCACTCATTGTACGAATGGTTCAATCCAATATATTTGCAAGACAAAGAATATGGCTTCTTTACGAACGATTTCGTGAAAACAAAAGTCATACCCGATATAAAACAGTTAATAAGGGATTATAGACCATCAGTGCTTTGGTCGGATGGGGACTGGGAAGCCTCCGATACATATTGGAACTCGACTTCATTGATAGCATATTTATATAACGACAGCCCAGTGAGGGATGAAATAGTCGTTAATGATAGATGGGGCCTTGATATCCCATGCAAACACGGAGATTTTTACAACTGCCAAGACAGATATAACCCTGGTAAGTTGTATAAAATACAGATACGTCTTTATCCCTTTCGTGGTAGACAGAGCTAAGAGTTAAGCTTATAGGTGGAATGGATGGTCGTAGTAGTACGTTGATAGTCCATCGCCTATAAGAATTTCCTATTTTAAGCCTTTTTGCGGGAAGAGCAGAGGCCGAAACATTCTACCTTTGACGACCTTGATGGTGTAATGGTAACAAGCCGATCCGCTAATTATGATGTTCTGGGTTCGATCCCCGTTCGGGACAAGATAGGAAATGATTGATGTATTACCTTGGTCTTGGATGTTTCTCCATATTATAAAATATAGTATCGTTGAGTTAGTAAGTATCACATATGTCTCGAACTTACTTTGGGGCTTGCTTAATCTGTGTGATTGTTTGTTAATCATTTATTAATTTTCATTTTTCTTTCTTTTGATTTTTAAGTCTTTAATAAACATGTTCTTTAATATATAATAACCTAATGGATTTGATGTGTATTCTATTTTTATTTCTTAGGGCGTTTGATGAATCATAAATGGGAGAATGCCTTTACCATAGACAAGGCATCGTGGGGATATCGCCGTAATATGAACGTGAATAATGTGATGACACCAGAAGAATTGATCAAAGAAGTTGTATCAACTGTTAGCTGTGGAGGTAACTTACTATCAGTTTGGCTTTCAAATCAAACTGCAAAGATATGCCGTCTAATATAATTGAACAAAATGAGTATAATAGTAGTCTAATGAGAAAACTGTGCTTTCTTTTTTTTTAATTTAGAATATTTAAAGATCGATTGATAGTTGATTTTTGCAATAATGCGACCTACTATGTTTTTATGACTTGCGAGTTTGACTTTGGTCTAATATAGATGCCTCTTGGAATTCTTAATTTGCATTAACAATCACCTATTTGCATACAGTTTTTTGATGTCTTCCTAATTCTACTTACAGGCAATGCACTCATAAACGTTGGTCCCACGAAAGAAGGGACTATAGCTCCGATATTCCAAGAAAGACTTCTAGCTCTCGGTGACTGGCTGAAAGTAAATGGAGAAGCCATATATGGCACTTCTCCTTGGTTCAAACAGAACGACACCAATGGCGGCGATGTGTGGTATACGTGCACCAAAACGAATTATAATGCAAAACAACCAGCACGAATCCCGGATTTAATGGATAATGTCACCAATATTTACGCTATATTCTTAAATTGGCCGCAGGAAAATGTGTTAAAATTGAACGATATAACGCCTTATCTGCATAGTGGTAATTATGAGGTCACATTGTTGGGCAATGATGGATACTTGCAAGTAAGTGACACTTCACAACTACTAACAACCTGCCCTGGTTTTACTCGCGATCAGGGCCGGAGTAACTATTAGGCAAAGTAGGCAACTAACTGTCTAGGGGGCAAGCATCGACTGGGGCCCCGTGCAAGCCTAGAAAAAAAATCATAATGCCAAGGGCATTAGCAAAGCCTAATTTCTGAATAAATGTTTTGATTAAATTTGATTTTTGATTATGTCGAGAATCATACTCGGAATCGGGGGTAGAAGACAAAGATTTTAGCAATACGCGCGTAAAAAGGGGCCCCGAGTATTGCATTGCCCTGGGTTAATCCGGCTCTGCTCGCGATTTTCCATTTTTATAGGGAAAATTAACCTATTTTACTTTAGAAGATCTAGATATCTGTGTTAAATTTCATCAAAATCGACTGAGCGGTTTGTGAGATTATTCGTTATAAACAATACAAATCTTCTCTCTATCAATGAGATCAATCAATCGAGACGAAGCCTTTAATAACGTAGTTTGAAAATCTTAATTTTTGTAATACAATAATTTAATATTTGTCAGATGAAAAAAATATATAAATATTGTTTATTATCAATGTCAAAACGAAGAATATTTCAGGTCAGATCATCGGATATGTATTTTATTATATCTAAAGTTAATACTTAAATAACATTCCGTGGTTATGATCCAAGTAATAAGGTTATCTAACTAAAGTCATTCAACTTCCTTCAAACAATGGATTGTTATAAAATTTAATTATTACACCTAATCATTGTTTAGAATCCCATTATTTATTTTACATAACCTAGATGATCGATACCTAGAATACCTAGGCAATTTTAATACCTACGTTTGGTAAGATTAATTATGTTTTCAGTGGGAGATTATAAAAGGAGAATCGCACTTTTCACTGCCCGACAAAGCCTCGCTGTCAACCAATTACGCGTGGACTTTAAAATTCAGCAAAATATAATTTTTAATTAATATAATATACATATACCTTATAATAACCATACTTAATATTATAAATGTGAAAATGTGTTTGTTTGTACGTCTTTTATGTCAAAACGGAGCAATGAATTAATATGATTTTTTATGTGGAGATCGTTGATGGTACTTTTTTTCTCTTTCCCCTCGAATTTGACGCGAGCGAAGCCGCGGGCAATAGCTAGTTTACTATATGCTTAGATTATTTATGTAATTATATGATTTTAAATACCTGTTCAATTCATCACCCTACCACTGAGTTGGCATAATCTGCTCAGTATTTCAGTTTTGGTGCTGAAGAATGGTATTGTTTTATTAGTTCAATAAAAAATATGTTATAGTTTATGTAGTTTATTATTTACAATATCCTTATTGGAATCAACGGAAATAATCTTGGAATTTAATATTTTAAATGCTGACATCTGGGTCCTAAAGATAAATTATTGAATAATTATTAATGTTTTTTTTTTCTGTCAGAGAGAGGCAAACGAGCAGGCGGGTCACGCGATGTTTAGTGATCACCGCCGCCCATAGACAACTGCAACACCGGCGGGGTCACAGAAGCGTTGCCGGCCTTTAAAAAAACTCGCCCTCCCCATTTGGAAAGGGCGGGGAAGTTGGGCCTCCGGCTCTCCCACTCACCGGACGGAGCATGGCGGCTGATAGCCGCCATTCAGGCGTCGGTCTTCTCTGGGAGTGTGGTACTTCCCCGGACGACCCGCCCCATTCATGTTGCAGGCTGAAACAGCAAGCAGCAGGCTCCATACCTCTAAAACCAGATATAGCATGATCTTATGATTATTTTACAATATTAACAAACAATAGCATGTAAAAGTGTTAGTTCTTTAGCTTCCTTCAACAACTTTTAAAATATTTTTACAAGTTTGCTACCCAGTTATACAGATTCATACTCTTAGATATACAAATATATTTTTATTTAACACTGACAATAATGATATAATTTGTAAAAATGAATGAGATCATACATATATTAATACTGTTTCTTCTTTGTTGTTTATCTATACATATAATAATATTGTAACTGAGCTATGTCTGTACATGGGAGATATTAAAGAAAAACATTTATAGGGGCTCTTTATAGGACTTAAAGAAGCAACAACTATTGTTTTTAGAATTTTTGTCTGTATATCTGTACGCGCATCACAGAAAAGCTACCGAACAGATTTGGATGAAATTTGGTACAGCAATGGACTATATACCTAGATAGGCTACTTTTTATTCCGGAAACATGTAAGGTTCCCGAGGGATAAAATTTATTGTAACCGAGCAAGGGGCTGACAAGATATAGTCTCTATTGGTCGGACGAAGTCGCGGGCATTAGCTAGTCCACAATATATTTCTACAACATTATATAATCTTGTCAATAGTGAAGACAGACACATCTTTATCAACCTATTCAAATAATAATTAACATCTTGCCACGAATTTAGCTTGACCTATGACATGCATCATCACAAAATAGAACTTTTATCTAAAAATGTAGACCTCTTAATAAAAAAAAAAATTAAATATTCTGTTTACATTCGAACGTTTATCAGAACTTAAACTTTTGAGTATCAGATTTCTTATTCTAAGCATCAGATATTATATGATTTATATATGTTATAATTTATAAAATTGATCTACAATTTTATAAAATAACTACATTGAAATGCATCAATGAAATTTTGAGTTCATCAATCTCAAATCATTAATGGTTATAGGTAAGCTTATATAACTTATTATATATACTATGTGTTTCCATTTTTACTTTAAGCCAATACAATAATTAACATGCGAGACATTAATTCCAGCAAGTAAACAATATCATACAATACATAAATATATAGGAACAAATAACACAAATTGAGTTAGCCCCAAACTAAGTTCGAGACTTGTATTATGGGATACAAACCGATACATAGTAAGTTACCATTACACCATGGAGGTTGTCAAATACAATATTTAATGCAAAAATAATGTACTCAACATTTTACCTCCCAATTCGATTACACTAGGATAAAATAAATAAAGTGACAAATCACACAAATTGAATTATGCCCAAACTAAGTTTGAGACTTGTATTATGTGATACTGTCTCTAAAATACTATATTTTATAATAAATACATAATATAGATAAACATCCGTGATCCAGGCTAATCAGAAAAATACTATTTTCCATCTAGACCTGGCCGGGATTCGAACCTGGGACCTATTGGTTGAGAACAAAGGACTTCACTGTACCAACAGGCTAACCAAATAATGGATATAATGCATAATTATAATTAAGTCACTCTACTGAAAAAGTGGTTTATGTCAAATAATGGAACAAATTAACTTTATAATACTTTATATGTATATTACATTATGTAAATTAATACGTTTTTTACTACTTAATACTAATAGCATAAATCCAATACCAAGTTGGATATGGCCACAAAAAAGGCTTTAACTAATTAAATTTGTACATAATAACTATAATGCAAAAGCAATATGGTTAAGGTAATTTATGTACTATAATGTTTCCAACTTAAAAATATTGGAATTTATTCAAACATAGATAAATTAACATACTTAATTCCTAATAGTATATGCCTGCTCTTTATCCACTTCCTCATTAGGAAGTGGATGACACTGCTATTGGCTGTCCACTTTGAAATTCGAGTAATGGCATGCACTGTTAATTATAATTTCACTGATCCCTGTAGATGGCGGTGGCTGTGACGTACATGCAGGATCCAAATGTGTTGTAGTACTCATTACAGGAGTGGTATACAATTTCCCACTTAAACTGGAATTGGTATTATGCGATTGACTAGAATTACTGAACACAGTGCACTGAGGATTCTGTTCAGTTTTTGTTTCGCATATTAAACCCATTTTAACTTCAAATATGACATCCTGAATCTTCTTTTTGGCCACAAGTAGATTTTTCTCCCCTTTTAGTGACCGTAGCTCATTAGCTACATATTCACCAAACACAGAGAACTCATCTCTTGACCGTGGCAATGATGGGTAGAGTACTTCGGGCCTCCCATTGCCGGCAGAATCAGACCTGGCCACTTTGTGAGGTGGAGACAGATTGGCTAGTTTCCATTCACCTGTCGAATTTTCAGAGGGGGATGTAACACTGCTATTTACTTCTTGTTGTAATTCCTGAAACATTTATTGTAATCTTATCAGTTTAAATATACAATATACATCTACTGAAGAAGCATGTAACAATTGGGAAAAGATGAATCTTAACTTTTCAAGTCACTAACATTTTCTTTGTAAGGTCTGCACAGTAGTAAATTTGGTGTTTCCTTTGAGAATATCGATATTTTGGACTGTTTTTATATACTCTATATATTTTTTACTATTTTCATGTTAAAGCCCATCTGTTAGTTCTAAAAACTATTGAAAACCACTGAAAAAATATTTCATTAGTCTGAAATACTCACAGATTGTATTATCCTGTATGGCTTGCTAGAGTCCTTCATAAAGTGGAGATATTCAAATGCGTACCAATTACTGATATATCTATCATTTGGATCCTCAACAAATGCACGGGCCTCTCTAGCAGATTCTCTGTTATACTGTGTTCGTAAATGCTGAATCTTCTTATTAATATCAGGCACAGGAATGCCAAGTATTTCTGAAATAGCTCGTAATTCTTCTTTTCGTTTCTGTTTATCTCTTCTCGTGTCACATAGAGATGGGTTCCACAAACTAGCGTTAACTTGCAAAAGTTCAATCAATTTCAATGTTTTGTCTTTAGACCACTCCATCGCACGATTTGTAGTAGCGGATCGACGAATTTACCATATAAACGGTAGATTCAAAGAAATATTTGACGACGAGTCGGTAAACTGCGTCGACTTAACTATCAACTTCAGTCAATAATTTACGAATATGTTGATTGGACGAAAGACGAAATCTACGAAATCCAAACCGCGCACGTCTGCCTCTTTCTGTGATTAAATGTCAATGTCATTTAAGTTTGAAGTGTGTCAGAAGTCAAATTGTGTTTTTAATTCAGTTGTGGCACTGCCGTATAGTACTATAATTACTAACTTATTGAAATTACATATTATATTGTAAAACTAATTGTGTGTTCAAATATTATGAAAAGTGTGTAATATAAATAAATAAATATATAGGGACAATTAACACAGATTAAGTTAGCCCCAAAGTAAGTTCGAGACTTGTGTTATGGGATACTAACTCAACGATACTATATTATATTGACTTGTCTGTATATTTTATAATAAATTCATATATAGATAAACATCCAAGACCCCGGCCAATCAGAAAAAGGTCATTTTCCTTCATGACCTGACCGGGGATCGCAACCGGGACCTCCTGAGTAGCGGTCAAATATGTTAATATTATGTTGTAATATAATGTTATGAGTAAAAGATTTGTTTCCATTGAGCCAGAGTAAATGTGTACTTATTCTAACGCATTTTGAAAACGTTACTTCCAATATAATATGGAATATCCTAAATAAAATAACCTTTTTTAATAAAAAAACAGTTTTATCAAATAAGTATTCCAAATTTTAGCTTGACAAGGTCTCAAATTTTAGTTGCAAAATTTGACCCATACTAAGGCACTAACGCTATTTAAACTAAAACTTAGAAATTATAATAAAACAAGTAAACTCTATTTCATTCTCATTTATTTACAGACTACAATGTGAGAAGACTATCACATTATAAAACAGTGCCTTATCAATAATGACAATATTTACAATATATACAATGGCCATCCCACAAAAATGCATTATGTGAAACATACATAATTCCACAAGAAAATTGTAACCCTATTTTTGAGGAACTAAATAACAATAAAAATCAAGGAACACAAAGCCAGCGTTCGGAATAATTGTTACAACTAAAATTAAAAATAACTTATTTAGCACAAGGAATCATGAAATTAACGTAAAACAATCAGTTCATTTAAAAAACGATCAACAGCTAATTTCATATTATGTAAATAGAAATTAATATGTTCAAATAAGTCACACAGAAATTTTACAAGTTTTGAACAACTGGATCTTGTAGATAGGACTAGAAGTTGATCTGTTTATAAATTTACAAAATAACATACAATATAGTACACCAGCAATCAAAACTGCATGGTCATTTCTAAAACAAAATCGCTTGCGTCAGTGCAAAACTTCCACCTTTCACCATAGAAAAATCCACCTTATGACTTCCTAGCAAATATAAAGTCGATTGTACAAGATTAAAATTAAATAAAATACATAGTCCTTCCTTAAGTATCTCCAAAAACAAAAATTGGTATCAATCTAAGAAAAACTGTTATGAGGCATAAAATCATCTCGTTAAAAAATAAGAAAAATTTCGGGAGATACTCAATATATGGTGAAATAAAATCAAATACAGAAATCTAAGAGCTTTTCTTCTGGTGTCTCAAAATTAATATACACATATATATAGGATTTGTATATATTATATCTAATTTAAAAAATCGACATGCAA
>JADGIL010008545.1:0-14207 GCA_020352625.1 Cactoblastis cactorum | reverse complement strand
AAGTCAACGATATTATATTTTATAATAAATACATACGTATATAGATAAACATCCAAGACTGAGGCCAATCCGAAAGATGCTTTTTTTCATCAAAAATTGACTGGGATTCGAACCTATCTTTGTTGGGGTGGCTTGAGTGGCAAGGACTCTACCATTGCGCCAACGAATAAAAAGGATAACAGGATAGAAAAGGCTTTATGTTAATTAACAAATATCTATTTCACACTAAAATATTTCTAACAATCGGAACGTTGTGATGTTTGATTCAAATAGCGGGTCGAAAAGCAAATTCCTATTGACGTGAGTGAAAATCTCACAGCAATCAATTCTGCACCCAAAGACAAATGAATTAAACAAAAATAGGTTATGAAAAAAAGCTTAGACCTTTATACGTAAATGTTCTAGGCGGTTTCTTTACTTGAACCAAGTATTTTATGTTCTTAGTGGCTAGAAATAGAATACATTATGCGGTAACTGGATTCATTCAATATTTATTGTTAGCATACTTACATCTCTAATGATCTCTTGTATTTTTTCCTTGCGTTCGTTTGGTGGCGTCGCTGCTTTCATGACCATAGTTCGAAGCTGGTTTTCATTTAACTGCTTATTCAGTGCCTGCATGATAAATTGTCATAAGTATCGTTACCAAATTACAAACGTGATTTGGCACGCACGCATATACAAACGTGAAACTTATAACACCCCTCTTTTTGCACGGGGGGTTAAAAGCTAATCAAAAATATTTACCTGACCAAAGGAGACGTGGAGAAGCTCCATTGGATAGTATATAGATTTATCTCTGGGGCCCACCCATACACAGTTCAGGTTCGGATAACGCAGCCTAAAATATAAAAAATAATGTATATAAGTAAAACAAGCTTGTAACAATTCCTCATCTATTTTATTTCTCTATCGTTGCCTTTTTTGGCCTAATAAATTATAATGTATAGATCAGAACAACTAAAAATAAAAAAATTGCGAGAGAAGATAATTTTAATCAATTAATTTAAAAAAAATAATGATTTGTGCTAGGACATCTATAACTAAAAACTGCATTCCAAAAATAATCTTGTTGGACACGTTTACAAAACTCCCACATTTAAATGACTCAATATTATTACATTGTTAAAAAGCCGACCGAATTTAGGCGAATACGACCACATTCGCAAAACTAAGATATCACATGAATACCTAAAATTCGCAAAATGCCACGTTTACTGAAAAATATAAAAATCAAATCTAATTTCTACATCAACACAATGCCACGTTCTCAAGATGACATACTTTTTTATCAACTTTTACTTAAACGGTATATTTTACTTGCATATCTGTACTTAAAATTTCAAAGCAAAAAGTAATTAACCGTTATCATCCTTTCATTTGTAATATCTACATAAATCCTAAATATGTTTTACATCACAGAAAAACAAAAGATTCATTTAATCTACTTCATCATAAATAAAATTAATAAAATATACATCAAAAAATGTATTCATCTTCAATAATAATTTTGGATTAATGTATATACCATTTTGCGAATGTAGCATTTTACATATAATTAAAAAAATAAGCTAGTATGACACCGCAGTTAGAAAATGCCATTCCAATTTCACAATTCAAACATCCAAGACGATGCCAGCTAAAACACCAAACACGAAGAAATATTGTAAACATTGTGTATTAAAACCAGTTTAGTTCCACAAACAACCGCAGCGGCGCTGCTTTGGTATCCATACAAAATTACGATAATCATGCCTTAAACGAGAATTATTCGTGCTCGAGATACTGTAGGTGTAAAAGAATGACACTAAGAAATATTGGCATCATGCATTTTATTCCATTTATACATTCAAACACATAAAAAAAATCTACCTTCTAAATAAAGCAGAATAGTTTATTTTAATGACATCAAAATCTGAAACTACCAGACCGGGTTGACGAGTTATTCCAATACCAAATCTTATACTTTTCTGATCAGATTGGGATACATCGATGTTGACAAAAAATACGTTTATTTGCGGCAGCAAAATTTTCAAAAAATTATTTGAGGGGGAAGAACCACTCGTCCTGAACTGTAAAGTCAGTTCGTTGCTCTTCTTTTCCGATTGCCCGTGATAGAGGCTTTTGCCAGTGCGGAAATCTTAGCTAAACTCCTAATGTATTGTTGTCTCTTAATGTTTTTTTTTTTTTTTGCTAAATGAATGCTTTTATACACCTTTTTATCATTTAAGTATAACGTATCGTATTATTTATACTTTTTTAAATGAATACGGACGGTACGAAGGAAGCATAAACAATATTCCAAATTAATTTATGACTAAATACTGTTCAAAAGAACCTCATTAACTTTGTAATATTTCGTTAAGACAATCTGATAACACTATAATATTTTATGGCGATACGTGAAAGCAAGGATTCACTTTAATTTCACACTCATACCACAATACATTTTTGAATATTGTAAGAATATTCCGCTTATGGCCTGATGACAAGTCACAAGATGCCAAAGCTAATAAATGAACACTTATGCCCGCCGATACATTGTCTATAAATATATATAAATCATCTGAGAACTTTAAACTGTCTAGCTATCACAGTTCACAGCTTGGTGATAGACGGACAAACGAAACGACAAGGGAATCTTAATAATCAGGTCCCGTTTTACCCTTTTGTGTACGTAACCCAACATAAAATTTAATACAATTAACTAACACTTGAGAGTCTATAATGACATAAAATAGAATAAAATCAATCGCACATTGAGATCACACATTTACATTCCCAATGCCATAAAAGACTTACCTCCTGCGTACGCGCAGCAGCGACAACAAAATAGCAAAAAATCAGATCAAGTTATCTCAACTCTAGCTTGCCAATGTTAAGGTTCTTTTTAGACCACCACTTGCAACAGTATACATAACTAGCCATCATATTCATATAATAACATTATAACCCTCCTCGCGTCAGACTTACATAGTATCAGGTCTTCAACCTTACGGGGTAAATAGAGCCAATTGTGTAGAGACAAAAGTTTTGAAATAATCAATTTTAAAACAGCATTTTCTACAAGGTAATTTTTATAAATATTTCCTTTTTTTATAATAATCGATAATTATTATGTATATCTCTCGAACCCGAATGTTATTCGCATAATACGATATTCACACAAAAATCAATTTTACATTTTGCATTCACTATAAACTATGTAGTTTTACTTGTCAATACGATCAAGGATTTGATTTTGATGGATAATAAATACTCCCCGTCTAGCATAAGGTGGCATATAGAAGTGGCGACATGTTCGCTTAAAAAAAATTATTTTAATAGCTCAGAAATTAGTTCTTAACTCTGTCACACGCCAGCTTAATTGTTGTACAGTCAATTACATAATTCCATAAATAATAAGATCTTTTTGTCCTGCATTGGTAACTCCAGCTTAACTCCTGAATTGATTTTTGTATTTTATTAACCAGATTTCTGTGTAATTTAAGTAATTTATAGCTTTGCAAGAAATTTAATGGTACCTATATTACCTATACAGTTTACAGACAGATTGTGCCACTCATCACAAAATCTCAAAAGTTATAAGGCTAGGTCTCAAATCTTGCATGGGTTCCTTTTAAGACGAAGGTACTAGAAGGGATTTTGCAAAATTTTCAAGTGATCGAGAATAACACCAAGACCACTTTACACTATCACAAACTACTTTACACTAACTATAAAAGGATTTATTTTTTGAGTTTTGCCTTGACATAAAAATAGTTTAAAAAAGCACGTTATGCAACGGCAATATTCTCAAGGAAATAGTATTTTAAATAGGCTTTACTTTTAATACACCTGCGACTTCCCCTTAGCTTCCCATCGAGCAATATTTGGGGTCAAACTCATTAAAACCATTTCTAAAAATAATATATACATATTTAAAATGACAGAACTTACTAAGAACTATAACGAGCCCTGTCGAGCATAAAATATTTGAGTAGACCACATATGTATGTATACCTCGACATATATTTATGATATTGACTGTACCAATATATTTTAATAACATTTGATAATAACGCAACACAGAAAGATATCAATGCAATAAAACAATTTGACTTGATCAGCGTCTAAGTACTTTTTTTTATAGTACAGTATTAAAATAACGTTGATTAATGGTTAAAGCAATAATGCTGAAATATGATATGATTATTATCACTTTTGATTAAAAATATACAGTTAAAACTGGCTGACTCTGCCCACTTCATTAGGCTTTATTTATAAATAAAGCATTATTACAGCCCTGCAAAAATATTGCCAAAAAAATGAGACTACCTTTTGCCCGCGACTTCACTTGCGTAAAATTTAGTCTGTAGCCTATATGTTATTATGATGTTTAACATAGGTATATTACCGCAAAATGTCATCCAAATCCGTCCAATATATTTTTACGTGATATAGTAACAAACATACATCCTCACAAACTATCGCATTTATAATAATATTAGTATAATATGGATAAACATACTTGACTCCTCTCTTTTTGATGAAGAAATCTGCGACGGTCAATCTCTCTGATCTGCCAGTATCGGGGTCAGTGTACTCAAACCTCTCAACAGTAGCTGGCCTCACGGTTCCATTGCAAATAAACTCACGCTTCTGCCCTTTAGAGGTAGTATCGCCGCCGATTGTGGCAATCACCTAAAAAATAATATATGTTAATAACATCGACGTCCGATCAACAACCGACTCACAATCCCGCTAAAACAGTGCCCTCGGCAAAACACTGCACGTCGCTTAAAAATGACATTAAATGAACAGACTTCTACTAGTCTCATAATTATTTCTTAAGTTTACGCGAATATTAGACAATGAAATGAAACAAATTTAACGGATTTTATCGCGGTTTTATCACTGCACACAAAGGAATTTTATACTGTTTTAAGTTCTCTATGTGTAACTATTTATTGAGCTCCGACGTCCGATTGAGCATCCATCTTCACGGAAGACTTCCGTGAAGACGGATGCTGAAAAGTATCCGAAACGTCGGAGCTCAATATATAGTTACACATAGAGAACTTAAAACAGTATAAAATTCCTTGGTCAGTGATTAAACCGCGATAAATTTATCCGATCCGTTAAATTTGTTTCATTTCAATTTCTACTAGTCTCGTTAGATTGACATGGTTTTAACTTGCACACATTAAGACTTATTTTCTAATACAGAATTCTTGTAATGGAACTTAGTCGAAAGCTGTAAAACTAGATCTTCTTTCGTTATTAAGTGACAGACTGACAGACAAAGCATAGCCGAAACTACTGAACGCAAGAAGCTGAAATTCGGCATGTTTATGTATAGTATGTACATATGTTCCTTTGGAGAGTGTAGGCGAGGACTAAAAGAGGATTTTTTTAAATCCCACCTCGAAGGGAGTGAAAGGACTTTAAAAAACTATTATATGAAACTTAATCTACACAGGCGAAGCCGCGTTCAAAAGCTAGTTAATAATATAATTATACATATAAATACAATATTATTAGATAAATTATATATTGTGATAATAATATTACTTTCAATCTATCGCCGGTAGAATTATCTTAAACAAAAGATTACAAAAATCGCTGTTATATGGGAGCCAGCTTTTAATATTCATTTTGTTCTGTTTTTAGTATTTAATTTTTTTTTTTATATTTGCTTTTTTGGCGGTAACAGTAATCATCTGTTAAATTTCAACTGTCTAGCTATCATTAATGAGATACGCTAATGAACCTTAAAAATTTAGTTTACAATTGACAAAATACACACTACAATACAACCCCCTTGACAAAATACACACTTTAACCTGATAAAACCCCTGTTTTTGCGATGGAAATTAAAAAGATAGCTGAGAACACTCTCGATTAAGTTACATTTCTAACAAAAAAGAATTATCCAAATCGGTTCCACCGTTTGGGAATTGCTCTCAGACAGAATGGCACACACACATACGCGTCAAACTTGTTACACCCCTCTCATTGCGTAGGAGGTTAAAAAATACATACCCTGAGTCCTTTTAAGAAAGTCTGAAACATCTCCAAATTGCGCCTATTTTGATTGTCAAGAGGAATAGTAGCATCCAATTCGAAATCTCTCGTCATCGTTGCTATCAGCGGTTGGAATTTCGGAAATCCTTTGTGTGCCACTGGAATACAAGTGATTAAAAATTAAAATAACATTCAACACAATATGACAAAACACGCGTATAATGATGTTAGTAAATGATTATATCATTGAAAGTCACGCGAGAAGACATAATTAGTGTCTTTGCACGGTTATACTTACGTAAATTTTTAGTCGGTAACGCCGACGACCGTTTCGACCTATTCAGAAGGCCATCTTCAGGGCGAGTACTAGGAACGTCGCGGCACGGCTGTTCCTTGTGCACTCTGAATGGCCTTCTGAATAGGTCGAAACGGTCGTCGGCGTTACCGACTAAAAATTTACGTGAGTATAACCGTGCAAAGACACTAATTAGTAAATGATGTTACGAACGTCGCGACGCGGCTGTTCCTTGTGCACAAGGAACAGCCGCGCGTCGTTCCTAGTACTCGCCCTGAAGATTGCCTTCTGAATAGGTCGAAACGATCATCGGTGATACCGACAAAAAATTTACGTGAGTAATCCGTAGTATTTTAATTATGTCAGCTCGCGTAACTTTCAATGATATAGTCTCGAACTTACTTTGGAGCTGACTTGATTTGTGTAATTTGTCACTCAGATCATCGAGTAAATTTAGCATAACACACGTTTCGATTTTTCTGGAAGCCAACTTATGCCCGCGATGTCGTTCGCGCGTAACTACTGTTGTCAATCGAGTTAGCGGCGTATGAAGGTAAAAACAACGATATATTTAAAGTTATAGCTTCTACAATACAAGTGTGAAAACCGATCAAATTCCATCCAGTATCCATGCGCGTACAAACGAACAAAATTTTAAAAAGCAAACGTTTTCGTTTTTATTGATCCTAAAAAGACACCCCATATTTTTTCCTTAATATCTCCCATGTCTAGATAAAGATTGGTTACAGATTTATTATATGTATATATGTAACACAATATCGACGGATAGATAACTATACTAAGTGGTATGAGCCTGAAAGAATGAATGGGTCGGCCCGTCCGGGTAAGTACCACACTCCCACAGAAGACCGACACCTGAATGGCGGCTATCAGCCGCCATGCTCCGTCCGATGAGTGGGAGAGCCGGAGGCCCAACATCCCCTGCCCATTTGGGGTGGGTGGGGTTTTTTATAGACCGGCAACGCTTCTGTGACCCCGCGGGTGTTGCAGTCATCTATGGGAGGCGGTGATCACTTAACATCACGTGACCACCCTGCTCGTTTGCCTCCATCTGAGACATAAAAAAAAAATTAATTTGAGTGGTAGCTTTAAAAATACACATAATTACCGTCAATATTGACGAAGGCTTTCGAGGTGAATATCGCTGATTGGAACAGTCCAGTCCACATCTCGAGACCCCAACCCAGATCGATAGGATTCGACGGTCTCTTGAAGAACTGTCTGCCAGCCTGCAAGGATACATCAACATTAAATTTCATTCTAGCGACTTTCCCGAGTAGCAGTAGTAGTTTAGTAGTAGAAAGTTTCATTTCTTTTTCCGAGCGTTATCCCAGTTGCATCCTGACGCTTCAGAGCCCGGGGTCCGCTACCTAAACTAGGAGATTTAGTCAGGTTACTGGTTTTTACACAAAGTGACTACCATCTGACTTCTGCAACCCAAAGGTTAAACCAGAAAAATCCTGAGATAGTTTTATAAAAACGCTAGATTGCGTTCGGGACCCACAGCTTAACGTGCCTTCAATATCCTAACCAGACTAGAAATAAATTTTACACAAATTTTACACAAAAAAAATACACAAACTTACCTCCAGTGGGATTCGAACCCACAACCTCCGGATCACAAGGCCTTGACTACTAGACCACGGAGACAGTGGTATATCGTAAAAAAAAAGAAAGAGGAGATAGTATATCAGCTTAACAAAATTGCAAACTTACCACTATTACCACAGCATAGGGAACTTAAGGAACGTGCAGTTGACTGTAAGTTATATACATTTTTTTTAAAGTTCGTTAGCGTAGTGGTGCAGTCCTTGTCTCTGTGCCTAGTCCCAGGTTTGATCCTCAGCCAAGTCATAATGGAAAATTATTTTTTTCTGATTGGTCTCAGTTTCTAAATATGTATTTATTAAAATATATAGTGTTGTTAAGTTAGTATCCCGCAATACAAGTTTGGAACTTACTTTGGGGCTACCTCAATCTGTGTGTATTGTCAGTATATATTTATTTATATTTAAAACTAGCTTTTATCCGCGACTTCGTCCGCATTAGGTAGTTTTTTTGGATAGTAGTATGAAAAAAAATCTGAATTTCATTTAAATCTGTTGAGTAGTTTAGGCGTAAAAGCATCGGCACACCTGAATTTTCCCGTGGAAATGCGACATTTTTCCGCGATAAAAAGTAGCCTATGTCCTTTTTAAGTATTAAAATATCTCTACCAAATTTTATGCAAATTGGTTCAGTGGTTTAGGCGTAATTAAGTAACAGACAGACAGAGTTACTTTCGCATTTATAATATTAGTATGGATAAATAATTGAGGCTAGACGTACCTTCACATAGGATTCCAAAGCGCCCTGCCTCAAAATCACGTCGATGCATTGTATGGCCTCACTCGGTGGACTGAGCGACGTCCCTCCAGTCTTCATATATCTAAATTTAAAACAATATTTTATACTAGCTTTAGCACACGCCTTCGCCAGCATTAACTTGCGCATAAAAGCTTTTCACGCTTCGGTTGGAATTTTCAGAATTCCTCTTTTATTGCTCCCCTACACTCTCCAAGGAACATGCCAAATTGCAGCTACTTGCGTTCAGTAGTTCCGGTTGTGCGTTGTTTGTCAGTCAAATACTCAATAACAAAAGAGTTATATATAAGATGGATAGATACAGAATTAGAGGTTTAAAAAAACCACTCCGTTTTAACGTGAAAAACGGACCAACATGCTTTCACATATATGAATATACTAGAGGGCGCCCGCGACTTCGTCCGCGTGGAAACCCTATGATAACCCTATGAAATTCAATTAGGAATCAATCCCGCGGGAACTCCGGGATAAAAAGTAGCCTATATATTATTCCGGGTCTTCAGCTACCTAAATACCAAATTTAATCGGTTCAGTAGTTTTTGCGTGAAAGAGTAACAAACAGACATTCTGACATACTCACAAACTTTCGCATTTATAATATTAGTAGGATTTAGTCAATAAGGTAACAATATCACAAATCAATTTGGGCTGAAATAAATAAAGATTGTGACGATTACAGTAACGAATTGTGATACAGTTTATAGACTGTATTCAATTGCAATAGGAATATTATTCTTATTGCACTTGTATCAAATTATACTTGCATTAAGTTAAACATACTTACTGTTTTATTTTATTTAAGCTTACATTGCCAGTAAACTTGAATGACACTTCGAACTTAACAACACGGCCATTGTTGTCAGTAATTTCAACCTAAACAATAAATAATTAATTAGAAAAACATATAATTATCTAATTCAAAAGTGTAAAACTCAAATTCAAATATATAAATATTTTACTTATCACAGATCTACATATCTGTACTGAATTTCAACTCAATTGGTAGAGAGAAATGTTTTAGAGAAAATTCTAGAAAAATTGTTTTGGCTTCTATAGATCTTACGAATAGACAATCATATTTTTTTTTCTTGAATATGTCCTATGTACAGACATACAGATACACTTTCTAATGACTATACTTTCTAATGGTATATGTTGAGAGATATATATTATGTGTACATATCTAAATATTGAGTCTTTATTATGAATGTTATATGCTTAAATTTTTGCTTTTCACAACCTATAAAAACTATTTACTTAAATTGTGATCATCATTGTTGAGTTCATGGTAATTCTAACTAGTTGAATTCGTTAACGATCCATAAAAAAATACATACATCAGTACAAAATCGGTCAGATTCTGACACGCCGGGCAGTGGCTTCAATGTGTAGCAATTTTTGACTTGATCAAATGCAATCAAACTTTTGGGGAAATACTTCTTCTTCGCTTGAATGAATGCTAACGGTACCAACTTCTTAATTTCCGGCTTAATTGCAACATCGTATCGTGCCTGAAACAAAGGTGTTGAATTATTTTTTGTCATAAATTAAAACAAAATAATTTTAAATATCGTTTCATAATTCATATTTTGGAACTACAAAATGCATGTAGTTTATTGTTGTCGGAGACGCTCATTAATTTAAGGTCTTGTAGTGATTTGTAAATTGTTAGTTGTTGCGGTTAATTATTCTGACGTTGTTTTTTATATGTATAATAAAGCTTTGATTAATTTTGAGAATGGAAGGGACCCGACCATTTTGCTGCACGCGTCGTAACTGCTCCGGACAGTAGCAGAAAATCAATGTATTGCCTTCATGTGATATATGTACATACGCTTTCTTTCACTTACTATGTTCCTGATTACATCCTTTGCTTCCTCAACATTCATCAATCATTTCATTCATCGGCTAACCTCTCATAAGAACATAATTTTAAAAAAATTACAATAAATTTACTTACTATGTTCAAATCCTTGAACCACATTTCCAAGTAATTTGCATACACAGTGGTACTGATAGATGGTACTGATCTGCCCTCGATTTTCTTGGGTATTTTGAAACGGCATAGTGCACCAGAAGATTTCTCCTGTTTCTCAGAAGAATACGGTCTTGTTGGTTGTCCACGTCCGTAGCCTGCTCCAACACTAATCTGTTGGGGCGGTGGGCTCGCGGTTCTCTGTTGTACAGGTCTCGATTCCGAACTTGAAGCACTCTGGAAAACAAATGGTGATGCTAAAACCAATGTCGCCATATTATTAAACTAACTACTTCGTACGCATTTCTCGTCTATTTTAAATTCATAACGTTCAATGCCCAGAGATGATAAGAGATGCTGGAGAGGTAATAGGGATGATGACTTGGGTCAAAAGATAAATATTATAAGGATATTGTGATATTGATTATCTTTAAATTTATTCTCACTGATTATAATGCTCATTTGGCATTCTTAAATATTTTATACTGAACTTTGATTATTATCTTGTATATTCTTTAATATTTTATATAAATTCGATTAATTGATTAAACTTTACTATATTACATATGCTGATTGACATTTAGAATGAAGACGTCACAATTTTGTTAGTCGTACACATCCCATAGATATATTTTGTATTTACTTCAAGTATCTAATTTGACTGGTTGTCATCCACCCTATTTTTTTTTTAATTTTATACAGAACTAATAAAAAAATTCTACACGATAATATAGGATACGATGCAAAAACGGTAACTATCACTTCGTATTTACTTAACAAGGCCGCTAGTACAGTCAACTGCATGTCAAGTTACCCTGCACCGGTCTCTATTCTATGGTAACAGTGGTGCCTTTGCAATTAATTTGGGTAGGTAGATGTGCTGCTGACTGCACAGAGAAAAGTAACGAAACTAAAGAAGCCTCTACCGAGTAATTAATACGATGCATTCGCACATGCCACAACAACAATCCTACTCCTAAATATGTAAGGGAAATGATAAACTGAGCAACTGGATATAACTATAATGACGACAGAATTTATATGCTGGCATCAAAACATCGATTCATGTAACTTTATTGAATATTTATTCGCTAAGTATTATTTTAATTGGTAAATTAGTGTATCAAAATATTTATTTAGAAGTTAGACCTTTTCACTTCAATATTTCATAAAAATTTATATCTTAATCAAGCTACAAACTACCGCATTTCGGAATGACCACTGCTGAGAAGAAATGCCAAAAGAAACTCGAGCACGTTCAGTCCCTATTATACCAAAATGGCTTGCTATCGCTCAGTGTATCAATCCTATCAATTACACACAACACAAATTAAAATTGGAGTGTCTGTCTGATATTTCAAAAATAATCCAAAATTTAAATTGCATATAGTGTTATAAACCCGATTCCAATACCGGCAATAATCAATTTTGAAATTTTGTCTGTCTGTCAATTTGTCCAGGGTAATATACTAAATAGCTTATCCGATTATGATGCGATTTGAGGTGGAGAGTGAGAAAAAGTTAGGGTAGAAAATATATTAGTTCATTCATAAAAAATCCAAAACTTTTATTACATTCCGTCGCTTAAGATCCGACAAATTTACAAAAACTACTTAGTAAAATGCGCGCGGACGAAGTCGTGGGCATAAGCATATAATACGACTCGATCCCCTTTTTTATCTATGTGTTGATTTGTCATTGTTTTACAACACATAGTCACAACAACAATCACTAACATAATAGTCAAATGAACTTGGTCCAGGCTCTCCGTAACCATACGCTTGCGAAGTGCGTCGCACATCTTGACTAACACGGACATCCTGGCTCACACGCACATCTTGTCTCATACCGATCCCGGCTCTATAACTGAACCCTGTGCCAGCCTAGGAAAAAAACATACATATTGTGGAATCCTACTGCATACATGTATGTATTAGTACTAAAGACACCAGTAACAATTTATATGAATATTGAAAATGAATGTACTACGATAAAGGTTTCTAATGAAAGTGGTAATCAGATAGATAAGAGGTTGAGAATGGATGTTATTGGAATTATTCATTGGCATTGTATTTCTAAGTAACTTAGAGATACACTGTTTGATATAGACAAATTAATTGAACATCTGCTTGTCAATAATGTAGTAAAACATCAAAGAGCACACTGAGTCAAAATCACGAGCCTTACCCCGTAGTGCCTATCGGTCAAAATGTGGGTAGCCTTTTCAGGACCTTTAGAAGCCATAATGACTATTTAAAAGAATTTTTGTCTGTCAATACGCTCATCATACAAAACTTCTAGATGAAATTGGATGTGTTCAACTTGTATAGTATAAGGTCTAACTTAAAATTAGATTATTAGTTGGTTTCATCTTAATACGCCTTTTCGAATCCGAAATATTGAAAATATTATTTACGGGCGGACGACGTCGCGAGCATAAACTAGTATGTTATAAAAAAAAACTTACGGCAATACTGGGAGCACGAACTTCTCTTTCAGATGTGCTTTGTGAAAGTCCAGATGTTGATGTCGAGGGAAACGGTCTGCGTGGTTCTGACGGAGTGACAGGGGCTGTAGCAGCCGCAGGAGTTACTGGGGCCGGTGCAGAAGTTGAAGCGCTAGCTTCAGCAGCAGCTTGAGCAGCTAAAGATGGTTTCTTCCTAGGTCTTCGTTTCTTACCCCCTCCTCCAAGACCCAATCCAACATCATCTTCCTCCTGCTGAAAAAAATTATGATAAACATACATAATATAATATACAGAAGTCACAGGTTTTTGAGTATATTATAAATATGTGTGTATTTGTATAATTGTGCATGTTGTGTGGTCACCATTGTCTATGATGCATTAGTAATTATATTCTAGTTCCCATCAGATGGGTTGTATACCTGTTAGTAGTCTAATTTTTTAATTAAATATAATATTGAATTTACATACCGGTTTTGTCTCCGGAGCTGGTGTGGATTCTTTTGACTTGGGCTTTTGAGGTTTGGATTGAGCAGCAACAGATTCCGGTTTAGGAGCAGGAGGGGCCTCTGTTTGTGGGGCAGATGTTGAAGGCTCACTAATACTGAAGCCAGCTTGTGACTCTTCTCCCTTCTTCTTATCTTTATTTTTTTTACCTGTAATGCACTTTAGTCAATAAATCTATAAAAAAAAATGAATGCAATTTAAATGAATTCTAGACTTTAGAAACTGTGACTTCTGGGAATTATATATCCCACTAATATTATAAATGTGGAAGTATATGAGGATGTATGTATGTTTTTGACGACCTCCATGGTGTAACGGTTAATTTACTTGACTAATATACATGAGCTCCCGGGTTCGATCCCCAGTCAGGTCATGATGGAAAATGAACTTTTCCTGAATGACCTGGGTCTTGGATGTTTATGTATATACGTATTTCTTAAGTTTACGCGAATATTACACATTGAAATGAAACAAATTTAACGGATTTTATCACGGTTTAATCAGTACACACAAAGGAATTTTATACTGTTTTAAGTTCTCTATGTGTAACTATTTATTGAGCTCCGACATTTCGG
>JADGIL010008543.1:33515-51208 GCA_020352625.1 Cactoblastis cactorum | reverse complement strand
CAAAATGATGCAAACAAATAAAGACCTTATCTACTCTTACTTTATGGTACATTTTTATAGTTACGTAAACGTGCCTGCGAAAAAAATGTGAAAGAGATAGATATACTTTAAAATAGACAGGCTTTAAACATTCAAATTCAGAACGGGATTCATTATAAATATGTACCATAAAGTAAGATTAGATAACGTCTATATTTGTTTGCATCATTTTGGTATGTGAAATTTTTTCTTGAAATTAAGGATAGCCATGACCACATTTTGCTAGGCACGTTTTGTGATTCATATTTTTCCGTGAATTATCTTTCATAAAAAATATGTCTCATTCAATAAACAGATGGGTGTAGGTCGTTTCAAATACGTATCTTAGACCATAATTTGACAGAAATTTAATGTAAAATATTATTTTTCTGTTAATTTAAAATGATTATAAAATATAATTATTTATTAGAATAACCTATATAAACATACATATTTCTTTGATTACGGCTCCTAAAATAATATAATTTATATTATAAAGACTTATAATGTGCTCTAATGTAAAGTTTACCAGATTTTCATTATATAGATTTAGACTGTAACATATTTTATTCAAGACTAACAAATAAAAATCAATATTAAACTTGCCGTTAATGGTTTTAAAAATGATTAATGGCAATTTTTAGAGGCAAAAAGAGCATCTTTTACGTGTAAATAAAATTTGATTATTTTAAAAATAATAGTAACAAAAATAATATTTGAATTTATTCTGTTTTATAAAGTAATACTAAGACTAAGTAGTTTTGGACCGAAAAATATAACTTTTAGTTAATTATAACAAAGGATGGTCAGACGGACGGCGGCGTAGAGGTAGGCCAAATAATGGATGGTTGTGGATTGGCAGCAAGCTGGAATGGATAGGGAATGGTGGAAGCGGAAAGATGGAGGATTAAATTCAATTCATATGAAACATGTTTTACAGTGTTAAGAAGTGTCCAGAGAAAAATGGTACAACAATGTAAAATGATAAAACTCCGATAACTTTATATTTTGACTAGCTTAGAACCTGGGCTCCTCTCCCGTAGGAACTTCGAGATATAAACTATTAATCTTGATTTTTATCTTAGATTTGATTTTTGATTTTTATCTTGGATATTTCTCAAAGTAGTTCCGTTTTAAAAAATATCCCATTTTACCTACAGTCTATAGTCTATTTTTTTTATTTGGAACAACAAACAGCTATATTTAGTAGTTATGTAAATGTTAACAGACATACATATGTATATAAAACAAATTGTTAATAACATATCGGCGTTATTTACAGAATAGTTAACTAATCTGTGCATAAGTTAGTAAATGTTAGCTTCATATTAAAGAAAAACAAAGAACAGTGAAATAAACAGAGTGATACTTGCTAGATTTTGGAATAAACCTTATAAACAGGAAATATAAAATAGAAATATAATTTGTTTTTGTATGTAAATAATAAGGTGTTAATGAAAGATTGGAAAACAATTAATATTCTAACTGAAGTATTTCTTTCTATACTCTCATTGTATTGTGATCGCTGCAAGGGCCACCGCAATTAGCTCGGCAGTGGATTTTAAGCACTGTCATTTTCACAGAAACCCAAACTTGTGTCTGCCGCTTTTGTGAGTAGTTTCTGATTGGTCTACTTATTTACTTATGCAGAAATATAGCAAGGTTTCTCTATGCAAATCATCTTCTTTTTGTATCAAGTCAACTAGAATTCAGAACTTTTGAATCGTCTATGATATTTAGTGGGTGGACGCTAAGCATGAACTGAATGATGGCGAAAGTATTTTAGGTAATAATGATGTTCTTCATGGTGTAATGGTTAATTTGCTTGACTAAAAGAGTCTATATTTATATTATAAAGACACGATTTTTTAATGAACTTCCTTCATTCTTCTTTTAATTAATTAATATGAGGATAAAGCAATTCAATAAAGTGCCCTCATATATCTCAAGTATATAATAAGTGTATAATTACATGGAACAAACAGTATCACATGATTATTTCATACAAATTAAAAATATAGTAAGTTTAATATTTTTTTCATAACATTTATTATCTAAGCATTATCCCGGTTGCATCCTCATCAGTAACATTTCTGAGCCCGGGGTTTTTACATTAGCGACTACTATTTAACCTCTGCAACCTAAAGGGTACGCCAAAACCAATCCTATGATAGATTATACAAACGCTAGATGGCGTTCGGGACCCACAGTTTAACGTTTTCAATAACAACGAAATATAAAACATTGTTAATTGACTTTTGAGAAATGCCAGTTGTCCTTGATCAAGTAATGGTTGAAATTGTAACTTACAAAATTTATTTAGGTTTTATTGAAGATAGACATCACAATATGACTTTAAAAATATTATATACTCCAATAACGAAAACCGAAATACGGCACACAGTTGTATGCGAGTCGGGGAATGTAGCCAGTTAACCGTTCGCAAGATTCCCCAGGGAGTTCGGGACACGTTTCGTTCGCTCAGCACTCGACTCTCCAATTCTCAAAGACAATTCCACTGTTCTTTTCCCCGGCTCAAGAGCTTGCGATATAGCTGACATATACTTAATTTCGATTCGATACCGACGCTACAGTTTCTTCAAAGCGAAAAATGTGAAAATTGACTTGAAAATATTCTTTTGAAACAGTAACTCTGTAACACTTTTTTGATTACAAATTGCTGTTAAGGTTAGAATTTGTTTGCGTTAATTTTCACTAAATTTTGCTTGATGCAATATACAAATAAGTTTATCATTAATATCAACCAGTAACGCTTCAGTATTATTAAGTGACTGATAATAAATAAAAATTTTGTAACAATCTATACTTACATTATAATTTTGTCATTCGTAATAATCAATGAAGTATGTATTTTTTTAAACATGGTATATTTTTTCAAGTAATATAAAATTTCTACTATATAACATCATCTTCCTACCCTTACCCCACTTCATGTGGAGTCGTTACGGCATGTTAGCCTTTTCCAAATTCTTCAGTCCAATATGCCACCTGTGTTGTTACACTCTTCTTCTTCATATCATTACTTTAAAAAAATCCATCCATACTTTACCAATGGATAGACCATTTCCCTACCATATAAAATACTAAATACTTACTTTTTAATCGTTACTTAACTAACATATCAATCAATAAAGTACTCAAAAAAATGTACGAAATATTCTATGCCAAAGTTTCGGAAATCTCAAACACGTGATGGTTCTATGTGACTAAATGCATTTCTTATATAATGGACTACTATGTCGGATTTTCCCAAACTTCCACGAGAAAGTCTGCGAGATTACAAAGTTACTCTTACCGCATTTTTACAGGAAAAGTGGATTAAGATTTCCTATATATCTACCTAATATTTCACATTAGGGAGAGTTCGTATGATTTATAGGCTAACTTTAGAAGTTTTGCATGTCATCCACTGGCTCCTTGCGAATTTTCTAAAGGAACTTTAAACTTTTTACGTTAGATGGATTACAGGGCATAGCCCGGATGTTTTATATGTGCCCAGTGCAAAACTTCATAATGGATAGTGTTTTTTTTTTCTTTGAAGTGACCTTTCAAATTTTCCACTATTCTTTTTTGACATAAATTTTTTTTTAAGGTTAACAACTGATAAATTACGTTTACCTTCATTATTTAGATATAAAAGATATGTTTAAAATACCTATAGGTATTATTATATTGCTATATAGTTTTAATTACGGTAGATTAACTATCCATGATAATAGAATATATCTATCTTTTAAGTTACGACTACACTGTGGAACGAACTGCCTGCAGCGGTATTTCCGGACCAATACGACCTAAGAACCTTCAAGAAAAGAGCGTATAACGCTTCTGAGACCCCATGTGTGTTGCACGATGTCGGTATCTATAGGCGGCGGTGATCTAAACATCACGTGACCCGCCTGCTAGTTTGCTCCCCTCTTTCATAAAAAAATATATTTTAGTAAATATGTTACAAAAAAATAATTCAACGAATCATATAATTATAAATTGAATTAATAAATATACATATATAGATATTATATGCACATACTAGCAAACATAAATAAAGAGAAAATATTACAAACAAAATAAAAAAAAAATGTTCTCAACATAATCTCAACAGATAAACAGCTCATTTCAATAACTTTACGTAAAGCGCTATCAAACCGTACAACGGGCCGTAATACATCAGCAATCAGTGAACTTTTTCCAAGTACCCGAACCCTTTGCTGCGAGCGAACCAGCGTTCCTCGTGATTAATGGTTGCCTTCTGGATTGTTCGAGCGGGATGAGTTCAGAAGAAGCATTCACAACCCGTGAAATTAACTTTCGTCGCCTCTCCAATGCCTGTCAGTTTATTTCCAAAAGTGCGTTTGGCTTTTTGTGTTCCAATATTTCAAAGGTTATTGGAAACGTTTGATTATTATTGCCCCCTATTTCACGGTGGCAGCATCTTAGGCTGATAATCCTAATTTGTCTGAAAAAATATTGGGAATTGAGGTCATTTATTTTTCATAGTGTTGGAGCTTATTTTTTGGCTCGTAAATATGTGATGATTATGTTAGCCAACAAGCAGAAATATAGAGCAATAGTATTTCAAGTTAATTTGTATTTATCTTATAACAAAAAATATATATTTATAATTTTCGTAGAACTAGAAATCAACGCATGGCTGCGTATTTAAATACTTAATTTTTTCTGGAAAAACCACGAATTACAGCAAATATACTCCGAATAAAATAAATCATTCAATTAAAATACAATTACAATTTAATATTTATATATTATTTATTAATTTTTAACCTTTTTGTTTGATTTAAACACGATTTAAACATTTATTTCTTCTTCTACTTTTATTTTATTTGAAAATCATCGATAGTATTAAGGGATTCAATTAAAATTTGTCGATCTTCGATATTACTAAGGACAGATATGTTCAAAAAACAAAAATGGACGTGCAATAACCTTTGACCGCTGGAGTTAAAAAAAGATCCAGAATATACGGCAGTAAACGGAAGAGAGTTAACAAAACATAGGTGCTTTAACCCAATCCATTTAATCTTCACAATCGTCCCCGCACTTCACGAGTGCCGCCCGACGCGGGACGCGTTCTGTACGGCCACCGTTAGCAAATTAATAAGAATACGGATATTTCCTACCATACAACGAGTTCAGGGAAATGCAATCTCAGAGGAGCTAAACTTTTTTAAGGACTCATGTCACATGTCCTGCGCCTCACCGTTTTATAAAAATAATTATGTAATAATATATTCTGTGCAAATTTAGTTTCATTATAGTTTTACATAAAATTTTCATTCAAAATGATTAGCACTTACTTTTTATCACTAAATAAATAATCAAATTACGTCATACAATCGTAATTGTTGCAAAGATATATTTTTGTCTCCAAATATTTTTGTTGTTAGCTATATTTACATATTCTATAAAACATTTAAAAATTATTGCCGACAAAGAAAAAGTTTTAGAGACTGTTTTTGTAAATAAGTAAATGGAAATTTAAAGGTAATTTTAACAGAAAATAAACAGAACTATGCGCAAATTTATGTGAACTCGTTATTTTATTTAACCACTAATGGATCGGCCACGTACGTCATGCTCTATGTCAATAAATGTTCTGGCTTTTAATGCCGCTTTTGTTAAAGCAAGCCAATTACTATGATCGAGGCGATTACTGGCAGAATAGTTAATGATGATGTTACTAACAGATTTATCGATTGTTTTCTAAACGCTTTTTATTTAATTCAGTTGTTGGAAATTCGAAAAAATTCCACAGTTATTTTATATCGGCAATTGTTATTTATAAGGTAAATAATGAATCAAACGAATTATACATGATGGTGTAGCTGTAGCCAGCTATACAACATAGCGTGTAATATAAATAAGTATATATAAGTTACTATAATCAAATAATGTAATCACAAATGTTCCTTTTGTTGCTACCTACACCTACTTTATTTATAAGTTTTATTTAGATCAAATCTATATATAGAAAACTACAGATACATCGTACATAATTTGTACATTTAAAATATACCTACGAAATAAATGCTGTGACTTTCTAGAAAAGGCTCATGAATGCGTGTCATGACAGATATGAATAAACATTTTAAAAATTCACCTCTTTCTGTGTACACTGCACGGTACAAAAAATAACTATGCAAAGCTGTATGCTTTATCTCACTATTTTTGTTAGTGGAGATAGCGGACCATTAACCTCATTCTGGCATGGTTTCAAAATGAAAATAAAAAAAATTAATAGCCAAGGCACTGTAGAAACGAAATCGTTTCAAAAACGACGCCGGGACAAAGGACACTTTTTATTTGCGATTCAGACAGCTACTGTGATTTCGAGATCAATATGTAAATGCATTCGTGAGTGCATTTGGCCCGGCCGAGGCGTGAGTGCATTTTGTCGTAGAAAAGAAGGCAGCCAGCCGTGAAGCTGAGGCCGCGATCTCTTGTTTTTGGCTTGTCTGAGTCAGCCGGTTTCCATTTTAATATTATATAAGTTAGTTCTTAAAATTTAATTATCTTTAGGTTCGTTTTGTTACTGTTGGATTGTAACTGCTACTAATGAAGAAAGAATATTGTTTTATATTAGATTATTATTATATTAGATGGATGGATTGGATGATTTTATTAGATGGATTTATCTATCTAATGTTATCTAGCATTTTTTATTCCGATTAAAGATATCGTTCTCACGCTTATACATATATAATATTAAATATTTCTATTTCAATAGATTGCTTTCTATAAAATCTGTAACTGACTAGTATCTGTTTTAGTAGTTCTAGTTAGTTTTAGAACTTAACGTAAAAAATAGATCTGGTGAAAATAACACTAAAATATCTGCAACTGAATTATTTTCGCAGTAACGAAACAGAAAAGTGTTGTTTACTGGCTTTTGTATTATGTAACTTTCTGAAAAGTATATTGCCCAGAGTAGTTTTAACGACTGTAAGTGCACTGAAATGTGATATAGAAATCTCTTATGATGATATTTGCAAGATTTTCTACTATTTTTATGAAAATAATAATATATCAAACCTCCGAACTAAGTTCGAGACTTATATTATAGGCTATTTAATCAACGACACTATAAATAAATATATAACTAGGCCTCGTGATTCACAGGCAACAAGTTCTTATAGATAAACTGTCACATATTTATCCTTTACGATATAGAGCTGATAGATTTGAAGGTCATACTTAACTCAATCGATTTATTGATGAATTGGAAAAAACCCATGCTTCCATATAATAAAATTCATTATAAAAATATAAACTGATGAAAAGTGGTGAAAAAATTGCATCATAGTTTTGCCTCACTTCTGTTAAATTATTGGAAATAAATTTCAAGACCTCCCTTTTTTAAATCGACAAAATGTCGTCATTTCACAAATATCACGAACGGGTTCTCAAAGCGCACCTCCGAGGATGCAATGTTTGTTGTTGAAGTCTCTAATGCATTTTTCATGCCAGCCACATAAATAATCTAAAGTTTGTGTAAACTTTTTCATATAAAACGGAAAATAATCATCCATTACATGAATTATTCATTTGAGTGAGTCACAACTTCACAAGATTTTTTTTGCTAATTATAGGTATTATTAATAGCAAACACAAAAACATCTTTCTGATTGAATAGTTGCATGTCCGGCAGTATTAAAAGTATGCCATCATAAAATAGTGAGTTAACAGATAAGATAAATTGGGCATATCCTTAATATCAATATTATTTAATGAATTATTTTGATCAAATTTATCCTTATACCACATTCTAAAAGAGTATAAATATCAAACGTACCTACTCTCAAATAATGTGTATTAAAACTGTTATTTATTAATACTTAATATTTAATAACTATATTATTAGTGATATAAAAATAAAAAATGTAATTAAAAAGTGTAAGGTCTAGTGAAAATTATTCGATTTTCAGGAGATAGTATAAATAATTTTTTTTATACATAAAATCAATTAAAAAGCAAAATAAGGATAATATATTTTAAACTCTGAGATCACTATGAGAACTTTACCAAAAATATTATTTTAAGAAAAAGTTAACTATCTATGACTTTTTAATTTATAATGCCGTGTCTATGAGTCGTAATTTCAATTCTGCCAAATGTTAGTTCGGTAGATTTAGCATGTAACACTGATCGCTTTTATTACCTAATTCATTTGTGATTTTATGCTGCTTGTTCAATATTGAAGAGAGCGTAATAGGCTGTTACAACGTTATTTTGTAAAATTCATTGTGAGTCAGAAAAACTGACGTCTAAAAGCTTTTTACGTTTTACAGAGTAAATAAATTTCATTGTCTTTAGACGACAGTTTTTATGCAAACCTTTTTGTGTAATACTTATAGTTTAGCCTAATGTTTCAGTTAAGACTGAAGAAAGCTACAGAAAAATTTGTTATCAGTATTCACGAATGGTAGCAGTACTAAATAGTACATCAGAAGAAAATTAATACATAAACCTGATACATAATAACTTACATTAAAAAATTAAATGTAAAGATATCATAAAGTAGTTTCTTGAAACCCGACAAAAGTTTTTGACGTCAATCCATTTCATCAAACGGCTCTTTAAGTTTGGGCGCTTAACTTTTATAGCCAAACAAGCCTTGATTGCGGCTCTGATATCAAAGCAGTCTATTAAAGTTAGACAACTAAAAGATAAGAATATTTAAAAGTAGATTACAGTCTGTCAGTAGCAACTTTTGACACGCAATCTTTTACACAAATTTACTTAATTATCCCATAATGTCTTCTTTCTCATCAACTATGATTATTTATTCTTAAAAGCTGGTGTCAGAATTTCCTCACCCCTCATGACATCTTCTAAAAGTATAACTTAACGACAATGTTTTAATGTCAAATAGCCATAGATGAACTGTCATGATTATTCGAGCGTATTCTCAGTTGCCCCCTCTGCGGTGACGCGTCAAACCACATTGTCTGATCCTAAATTAGGTAATTTGCTATGGTTACTGGGCGTTTATACAGAACGACTTCTATCTAACTACTTGAGACCAAAAGTAAAACTTCTAAGAACTCTTAAGATTCGTTATTGTGCCATAACTTTAGTAAACACAAATTGTATATTTCAATCTTAATCTTTCTTTACAATGGTTTCTTTTTACGGGAAGCTACGCATGTGCTATTGTTAATAATTACCAATTTTTAATCACATTGATATGACTTATAATAAAGTGAGGGCAGGAATAGAACCTGGTTCCAAAACTACTCGAACAACGACTTACCGTTTCATTAAGAGTACGTTTAATGTTTATTATGTTTAGTGTATGTGGTGTCAAAATGTGTTGGTATGTGTGGTCGCTACACAAGCTGTTCTCCCAAGTTAAATACGACTTAGTCCAAGTTCTTGTGACACACACAACTAGACTAGTAAGATGGTAGTTTTGGCTCCGAAACTGCTTGACTTTGTTTTACTGTGTAAAGCTCTCCTATGTTATTTATTAGGTTAAGTATATCTTGTATTGTTTGTTTAACGATAATATTATGTTAGTACTTAACTTAGTCGGTTTAATCTAGAATTGCATAAACACATCGAAATTCTATTAAAAATTAGGTGTTTAAGTTTAATATTTGTAATTGTTAAAATTAAAAATGGGAAACTTTATTCTAAAACTAGACCTGCAAAGGCATCACGTCTGTGTTTTTATATAAATATCTGAATCTGTGCCTGCGATATATTGCTTTACAAAAATATACGATCAATTAACTTATCTCAATCATCAAGAATATCATCGGTGAATCAAAATAAAATGTAGTATAAAGTTCCCTTGTCGTGTGGCAAGTACTAAATGTAATAACTTTATAATGTTCTATAAATCAGTCTACAGCTGCGTTATGTTTTAGTATTATTAACTACATAATTTCTCTCTAACGATAATTACATAAAATAACAATCAAACAAATACAAAAAGTACTTTCTACTACCTACTGTAAAGTACATAATTTCAAACATCTGTCTTCATGTGAAAGCAATATTTTCCTTTGAATGAGACCGACATCAATTTTGTATCGTACAACGCGAATTTAGTTCCGGAGTCGGGGCGAATCGTAATATCCAATATACAGTCGTTCAAAGGCTGCACATTTCGATGTCGGCAAACAAAATCCTAGGGATTCCTTTTCACTAGACCAAAAGCTGTCACGTAAAACCATTTGACCGTTTTAGTTCGTCGCGTTTATTCTTCGATGATATTTTTTCAAGTAAGTATTTTTTACTTAATTGATAAATTGCGGTAATAGTATCTAAGTATTAGTATTTAGTAGTTTATAGATATGATTTAGGATTCTAATCAAGTTACAAACTAAATATGGGTCGGCTCGTCGGGGCAGTACCACACTCCCACAGAAGACCGACGCCTGATAGATAGGGACTATCAGCCGCCATGCTCCGTCCGGTGAGTGGGAGAGCCGGAGGCCCAACTTCCTTTTTAAAGGCCAGCAACGTTTCTGGGACCCCGCGGGTGTTGCAGGTGACTATGGGCGGCGATGATCACTTAATATCACGTGACCCGCCTGCTCGTTTGCCTCCCTCTTACATTAAAAAAAGACATTTTTTCATTTCGCGTTATAAATGGCAAATAATATGATTATTCTGTAAATATTTTTATTGTTATACTGGAAGAAGGGTTATCAAAATAAGACATTTGAATATTCGTAGATTGTACATTCTATTAACAAGTAAATAATGATGGCCTGAATTATTTTATCTCTATCTATCTCTATCTCTTCCTTTTGCGTTTTTTAATTAAAATTTATGTAGGAAAGTGCAATCATCGAACAAAGTTTGGTCAGCTGGTAAGTATTAAAATGCACGAAGAGCAATGCATAAATTAAAACCAAACATAACTAGGATTGGACACTGAAAGAATTAGTGAGTCAGTGTTGAACAATAAGCGACTCGCTGAGCAAGCTGCTAATTATAAATTCTAACTGGAAAGCATTTTCCGCTGCACCGAGTTTGTTCTAGCTAATTTTGCATTTTCGTGTCTGTTGTGTGACTTATTTTTTATTAAAAACTTTTGCCTTGTTAATAAATTATGCGGCTGATTTAACACAGTTTGTTAAATAGTAACAAAAACAATTCTGAGAAAATTTTCATAAAGGATCATATGTAGTAAACGAGTTGGTCGCAGCGGAAAAGATTCAAATTTATATTAAGTACTTTTTGAGAAAACTCATTTACCATACACAATTAAGTATTTTTTTTTAAACGCTTAAATTGATGAATGGTTTCTTGAAATTAAACTTCAAACTTTGAAAAGTCTTAATTCTAAATTGATTATGATAATATTAAATATCACTTTCCTTCAACATTTAAACATTATAGTTTTAAACTAATGTTGGCATGTTTTAAACTAATATACATATGTTTATCGTGGCTAAATATAATTAACTACAACCTATTTCTAGATTTTAAGATGGTTATTTATTTGCCAGTGAATACAGTTCTTTGAGCTGTATATTGGATAATATTCTAAAATATCATATACCATGTCATGCTCATGTTTTTTTTTATTATACAGAAAAATAAACGAAATAAATGAATAAAACGGCAATTTAAATAAACATTGTTGCAATAAAAATAAATCTGGAATGAAATGTTTTCTTTTGGATCGTTAGTAGATTTAAACATAATTTTAATTTGTCTTTATAATTCATTCGGAGGAGATGTAATTAGCCTTGAGTTTGTAACGATGTCAAAATAACGGGGCTTTTATTTGAGGGTCCTTTCAAAGTATCTATCCTCCCCAATTTGCTCATTTCTTTTTGTATAACCAGTGAATTTCGCACCTAAAATACGTACAAAGCCTAAAGAGCGTCGTTTTGATCTCTGATCGCCTTAGTTTAAAGTATAGCAACTGAAGTGAAATAATCAGTGACTCAGGTCGTTTGCAGTGAAAATCCCGTTTCTGTTTGTATTGCATTAAATATACAAAAGACATAATCTTATATCTTTAGGATAAAGTGGACAAAGAATTGATTTGTAATTTTATTTTTAGTGTATACGTCTAATTGGCGAAGAGGGGATACTCCTAATTCTATTTGGACACAAATAGGTGTAGCCGAGAATATAGGTTTTATTAGGGTTAGGTATGGTTTTATGCTGTACTTGGCTAGAACTGCACTTCGCGTATTAGCCGTAACATAATATACCCCTTTGTACCTACATAACATTTAAATATGCATTCATAACTTATGTATATATTTTAGCGGAGTTTAAAGGTACTAGGACTTACCTGGTCTAAGACGAAGCGGATAACTCTGACAGCTCTCGATGGTGTAGCACTATAAACGTGGTCTTCTTTATCTGAAACTATAAATATTTAATATATAGATAATATTCTTCTAAATAAATAAAACTATTATACTTATACAACTTCACAATAAGTTATTTCAAATAGTAAGTACCTCACTTTAATAACGATCTGAAACTTCTAGTACGTATTACCAATTATTTTAATAACCTTTTACCTCGGGTAGAGTTTCTAACTACGTGTGTAATCTAACAAGCAACTCATGAATCCTATCATTTATCTACTATCCCCTATCACGGCACGCAAAGTATGAATAACTTATCCTCGATCGCACTCCATTGTGACCATTCAAAGAGTACACAATTGCCGAAGCAGGTATTACTAGATCGGGACTGGATCGCAAATTGTGAATGCCAGGGCTTCCACGAAATAACTTAAAGCCTTCGAAAATATCTCATATTTAATAAACGTCACGGATGAATGTTAAAATTTCTTGGAATTTTGAAATTAATTTTCTAATCAATTTGAAGTCATTAAGGAAGATTTTAATATATTTTATGAAGTTATATTTATGAATGACGTGAAAATGTGTTTTACAAGATGTAATTACAAATTCACAGTCCTTAAGAGAATTATGGATCAAAAAATGGACATTAAACAAATATATTAATTTACACTATCAATCAAAAACAGGACACGTAATAATTATGATTTACAAAATAATGACTGATGGATTGATATTATATACTACGTACATTAATTACAGTGTTTATTTTTGTTTGTAATTCCATCCGTTTATTACATAACTCGTAACAACACTAGATATTTCAATATTTACAAATTGTCTATTTTTTATGCATTTTGGTCACCCTGCGAGTGACGCTTGGCCTTCGCAATCGGCAGAGTCACCGGGCTGGAATTAAACGATTTATCGTAGTCACGGACCACGCTCCCAAGCCCCGTCACGGTTCCCAATATTGTTGTTACACTGGATACCCTACATCTATCCTACTATGAATAGTAATAAAAAAATATTGAAAATATTTGGAGAATGACTAATGTATTAAGTCGAATGGTTTACAAAACAATTGAATAATTTATGTAAAATTACTTACCGTTTTTTTAGTTGCAAAATTTTTATATTTCTGCTTTCCACTTAAACACTTTTACCACTGAGACATCACTTCACAAGTTAACTTCCATTTTAATTTATTCCACTTTCTTAAATAAAATCAATTACACATTCTCATAAAATATACGATACTTTAATAAACTATCTAGGTTTAAAAAATTAATTCCAATCAACAAAACAAAGTCGATTGGTTCCACCAGCTTTCACAGCTAGAATTCAATTTAAGCGTCAATAACTGCACGTTTTGTAGGGTATTTGTGAAAATAAAAGTAACGAACTAAAATCAAATATTAAAATACCCTATGTAAATTATTCTATCGTCGATTTAGAGCGACAACCTTTTCGGCAGTCATATTTCAGTTCGCCTCATTTCATGTGAGCCTCCATAGGGACAATATATCAACCTCAATTTATTTTCTTCTCAGCCTTTCATAACCTCCGCTTTTTATTCTATGGCCTCACTCTTACGGGAATGATATAGGATTCTGGAACAAGACATATTTTGGTTGGCGTTTGATTAAACTAAATTTATCTTTCATGTTGTTTTTAGGGTCCCGTACCTAACTATGGATTCGCTGTCTATCTGTCTGTCACCAGGCTGTATTTCGTGAACCGTGAAAGTACTTGGGAGAAATTTTCACAGTTGATGTATTTCTGTTGTCGCTTCAACAACAAATACTGAAAACAAAAATAAATAATTAAGCTCTTTAAGCTAATTAAGGGAGGGCTCCAATATAACAAATGAGTTTTTTTGTCGTTGTCGTCCGTGACCAAGTCCGACTCGCTCTTGGCCGGTTATTTTATCATTGTGTTTATATGAATAAACAGATCTTGTTAATTTTCATACATTACAGATTTTATATTTGTTAAGATATTCTTGTTCTATACAGTATATATGTATAGACAAACCTACGCAAGGGGCCATTTAATTATATAATTTATTTAATACCACTTTTAACATTAGCTGCCCTTTACGTGTTTCCTTGATAAAGTTGTTCATTTTTTAATCTAAATGACAACATTTAAACTACAAAAATGACAATTTGCGCAACTGCGTCACAGTAGACACATATAGTATTCATCGCAGTGTATATCGCGAATCAAGTTTATTCCAGACACGTCGCTCCCTGCGGGAGACAGGATACAAATCCCGAGAGAAACCAGGAATCTGTTCACATACACCTTCATGTTCACCTCACTGTTATTTATATGCGATTGAAAGAAAAATACGTGCATCATCGCGTGACATACTAAACCAATGTGACACAGTGGAGACAAATTCGATACTTGTTGGAGAAGTTGTACATATTTGAAATATTTGATGTACAATTTAAAGGATATGTTGTAACGGGTCACGGTACAGTCGTGATTGCTGGGTATTGATATGTCTGATGCGAAGTACTTATAAGTAAGCGATTTTTTGTTTTGTTTTTGTAGTTCTAAATGATTTATTCATGTTTTAAACTTACCCTTACAACAGTTTACAAACACTTGAAACATAATTATGGTTAAATATAATTTGTTTCTTTCTTTGCAAACATTATTAATCTGTGTAAAAATGAATAAAACGTTTGTAAATTTCAGTGAAAAATTATGATATAATAAAATTTTATGAAGCTGAAACTAACATGAAGTAGTTCTCACCATGCGATGATATAACATCAAAGTGGCGGGAATGAACCCGTTAACACCTAAGGTAGTTCCACTTGCAACTGCATCAACATTTAACATTTAATAAAGTGATAAAATGCTCGCTCGCTCGGACTCTTTGGAACACGCGATCTATTTACGATTTCATAAAGCTGTATATAACTTTTTGAGCACATTGCATGCATTTAGTTATCATAAAATAATTTAGTTTTCAAAACATTTTAGGATGTTAATATTTTTTAAAGTATTAAATTTTCAAATTAAACCTTTTAGTTCTATAATACAAAATGTTCTATAATAAAATTGTCACATCAAGATCTCCAATAGTAATAAAATTATCATTTTTTAATTACAATAACAATAATACGCATACAAAATTATATTGCTTAAAATTTCTCAATTAATTTTCAAATACATATTTCATTTCACATTTCAATAAAAGATAACAGCGTTAATTTCATACCTACAATACGAGTATAAAATTTTGTACAAAATTATTGTTAAAAATATCTGATATTCTACAATTTGTTTCCTCGTGAAATCTCACAAATTTGGAGCTCTTAGAAAATGTGCGTTTTACTTTTGGTTAATATCTATTGCTTATTTTTCTCCCTCGTAATGCCTTAGGGATTCCGGTGGCCTCGTGATTTATGGCTTATGCAAAGAATGAGAGGATATTTTCTACACCATAATTCAGGCTAGTTGAGATTAGAGGCGGGTCTGTGAGGATGATATATCAATCCTTGCCGCTCTTTTTATGTCTCGTATATTGCGTTACTATTGTCAAATAAATAAAAGGCCATAACTTTTTGAGTAGCTACAAAAAGTAATTATGAACATTTGAAATAATCATGTAGTTTAGTAGGAAGTAGTTTCCTTATAAAAGTTGAAGTAATTTTTTGTAAAAGAAAAGGAGAAGATGACACTTTTATGGCGACAATAAGAACAAAAAAAAAAACACTGCGACAATATGGTCATAAACAATAATAAATAGACAATATCTACATAAAGAAAGTATGACATTCACTATTCAACAAATATTTTCAATAAATATGTGTGTTTTTATGCTACCTATTGTTCAAAAGTACTTGGTAGATTTCAATGATTTATCCAATTTTAATCAGGACGATGACTGACGTGGGATTCAAAAACACACTAAGTATTACACTAATATACTTACCAACTTTGTGTGTTGCAGGTTGTTATTTCATTAATATACTTATCCGAAAGTTGCATAAATTGCTTTCTTATACCCTTATATATGTATATGAGTACCCCAATTTGACATTCGTCTTTATACATACAATATAATCTGTTTCGGTTTGATACCTAGAGATAGTACGAAATTATGAATCTATCTAAGTTTTGCTTAATTTTGATCACATAATTTAAATGAAAATTCTAAATTTCTTTACGCACATAATAGTTGCGGTAGGATATTTATGACCTAAGTATGTTTATAACTAGTAAGAGGAAATTTGAATTTTTATGAAGAGGGCCTGAATAGTTTATAGTGTGTTATTATATTAATAAATCCATTGTAATTTGTGAAATTAGTTTCGATACTGACTAAATATTCGTTGAAATATTGAATATCTATACCTAAACTATTTGGGGTATAATTAATTTAAGGATTATATCAATAATCTACATATTGAAATAAATATATATTTTAACATGAAGTAGTTTAGACCCTTCTTCATTTTCGTGATGAATTATTACTAAACAATCTTGTTTATAAATCTAGTCGATTTAAAGGTTCCAGAATGTTCTAACCCCTATAAATCTAACACAGTCTTCAATTGTCTACATCATTAAATTAAAAGCTTTCGTGTTTGAAGGCCGTTAGTGCAATTCGCAGCACCTAGACCGCTGTACTAAAGCTGATTTTCCACCAAAGACGCTATGCTACTAGGATGTGAAAACTTCGTTATCCATGTAGCCATTTAAGCGAGTAAAATGTGTTGAGCTGCACTGCCACATGGTAGCTGATGTCCAAAGAAGTTGTGTATCTCCATCAAGCTTTACCATGTATTGATTGTTTATTGTCCACGACTGTCCATTTCAAGCATTCATAGGTGTAAATCAGAATAACGGGTATATTGGTGCAGAAAGGTTTATTATAAAAATTATGTCAAAAGCTTGCATTATTTTTTAAGAGACAGATTGATATTTCGAATTGTTCTTTTGCAAACCACATTACTTACATAGAAATTGAATTGAAAAACAAATGCACGTAAAATGATATGCTAGTTAAAATTAAGAATTGATATGGGATTGGCATTGAAATAGGCGATGGACTAGCAACCTGTCACTATATATTATTCTGTCACTATATATAAGTCTCGCAACTCTTAGCATTGTCTACCTGGTAAGAGACACAGGTGAGATGCTGTATCTGTATTAAGAATAGACAAGATAATTAGTTAATTGATAATATATTTAATCCATTTACTAGTTATATTAAAGCTATGCTATATAGAACAATCGATATGATAAGTGGATATCAAACGCATCCATAGCAACATAGCATGTCATATCTATGAAAAAGCGCCCTAAGACCTCGGTCGG
>JADGIL010008543.1:0-33504 GCA_020352625.1 Cactoblastis cactorum | reverse complement strand
CCGACCGAGGTCTTAGGGCGCTTTTAAATTTATCAGTTAACAGTATACTGTTAACTGATAAATTTATCAATAAATTTGCGATCAAGAAGTTGATAAGACACGTATTTTAGGTTTACGAGTCTGTTCAGTCTATTTCAGGCGATGGTGATGTTATTGTGTAGGCACGTCAAATTCAAATTTTCAATCAAGATCGGTTTATGAAATTCGTGACTATAAATAAAATGTTAAATTAATTGAGTCAGTTTTATTTATACCATTGATGAAATAAAATCACCAAATGTCTAAATAAAGTAGTGTTGTAACGTCTTCCTGCTACAGACTGTGTATTCCTACGATTCTAGCAGCGTAGTAGTAACTTTTGTAAGGAATAGGCTTAGACTAGCCATTACAGCTTAGCTTAAGGTTTCTCTTTAATTATAAAATTTGTTAATAAATACAGTTACTTGTGTTTTGCGATTTTCGTACACCCATTCCATTGTTATAACTAAATAATGAAAACAATATTTAGAAAAACACACAAATACTGATTGCAGTCTCATTTAATTTATAATTTGTATTGAATAAACTAAGATATACATCAAAACACACATTGCGTAACAAATTGGACTGGAAGATATGTTAGAACCAGTGATACGTACGATGTACCCGCGAGGGGAAAGTTATTGCTTAACTTCCTCCTTACGCTGATTCGGAGTGAATCTTTTATTAAGTTTAGGTGTAAACTATACAGCATTGTTTTATTATACAGAAGCGAAATATGCAATGGACACTATGACTTCAAATCTCCGAATGAACGGCGGGAGGGCGGACCTTAAAAATATCATCTAAAAGTGAATGGGGTATGTTTCGTCAACGTCACGAAGCATTTCTAACACGAAAAACGTAATTCTAAAATGCCATGTTGATATATATATTTAATATTGTCATTGTTTTTTTTTTATTTAATTAGTATTAATTATAATACTTAACATGTAGAGTTCACTAGACAAAAAGTAGAAAAGACAACTTAGCATTTATTCCAGAGCGCGGTAGCATATAAAAATTTGAACATAATTATCTAAATTTCATCTAGGCTAGTTTACCAATATTTTTCTATATATCTATAACGATGATTTGATGGTTAAAATGTACAATCCTTATAAACGAATTTCAAATTCGATAATACTTTTTCACATAATAGTCATTCCTGCATATTTTTAATTGTAAATCAACAATTACGTCACTTAATAACTTTCTTATACGTAACTACGATGGCAAAACTAAATACGATATCAAAGTAAGTTAGGGGAATTTAAATAAAATTAAACATTAGCAATGTAAACTAATTAATTATGTACATATAATACACACCAGTAAACTGGTATAAATTAAAATTAACATTCAGATGGCGATAAATTAAATTTTGTTTATCTATATAGGATAGATTAAAGTTTGAATGAAAATAAAAATATTGAGATTTAATTAAGTATTGGAGTATTTATATAAAGGTATAATATATACCAAGTAGAATGCGGCTTCCTATATGATTTATGAATTAGAGAAAAGGGAATAAAAACTTCAACAAATGTTATTTTATACTTGAGCGATATCATATAAATGAATAATATGTATATATGTATGTCATTGTATCAAAGTTCGTAATTCATAAATTTACTAGCAAAAAATAATACGTAGGTAATATTAATTTTTTCATTTGTACTTCTAACGTTATTGCACATCCCATTATTTTTTTATTCAAGCCGCATTCTTTTGTATAATGTAAAAAAAAACTACTATGTAATAAATTAACTTCACTGTAAATTAACACAGCATTTGAGTTACACATATAAATCTAAATAACTTATTAAAAACTATTGTAAAATACTATGGCACCGTTACGATGTATACATTACTTGAGTGAATTAAGTATACTCGTATAAAGCAATCTTAGAATTAGGGAATGGCGTAAATGGAATGAAAACGTTAATAAAATCTCACTTGACGGCGGAACATTGATTCAGGAAATTAAATTCGTATTAGCAGATGTCTTTCAACAATAAAAATGGAATGTTCTTATATAGATATTTCCCCAAAAGTGGTTCATGCTACGTTATAGAAATCTTCCGATAAAGTACTGAAATGAAAATTTTGTCAAGCACATGTTTGATAAGTATGATATGAAGTGAGTATTATTCTTTCCATCAGGTATTTAAATACAAACCTGCCATGTTGTATTTTTGAATAATAAATTCATGAGAATCTACAAAACGTTCAATTTTCAAGATTTTCATCGAGTTCCATATAATAACAGGTGACTTACAATGTGGTATAAACCACTTTTGGCATTAAACTGCCCCGATTTTATCAAAGCCTAAACTTTTCTGAATAAATAGTATATACCTTTTTGACTTCTGTACTATTTATACATAAGATACATACAATATACTATTCTAATCATCTAGATATAGATAATATTTTTGCTAGTCATAACAACAAAATATCGAGAGTCTTCTTTATTCAGTACTTTCACAATTTATATTCATCTGTTTATAATATACCTCTGATGTGTTATCCGAGCACCGATTTTCAATGATAGAATATTATAATTAAATAAGGCGCGATTACACGAGCGAAGGTTATAAGATTTCTCAAATTGATCTCAGAATATTTAGTTGCGCTCTGAGCCTTTAATCCTAAAACTACAAAATAACATATGGCAACATATTCTTTTGGTACTAAAGAATACTTTTGATCAACATTCGCCATCCCTTCGGGCTGCTTATGCGATGCATTATAATATACAATGTAAACAGAACTTCGGAACGATATTCGATATTATTCGGATATGTATCGGTAGGTACATTAACAGGTACTTTCAAACATTAAGTAACACAAAGTTTCAAAATAATACTTATAATTTCACAATGATCTTGGCAATAGCGTTTAATCGTTGCGATTATTCGCAGTGTCTTACTGTAGTGGCGGGTCGGATAGGCGAAGTGAGATCGAGGTGTCGCCCGCTCGCCTTGACGCTGGCTACACACCCGTGCAAACCAGTGTACAGCGCCGGAGGCAGGCCAAGTGGCAAAGTTGGTGATCCCCCTGTGTTAAGTAGGTAAAGTTTGAATATTCCCCACTACCTAAGTCTCAGTCCAAAATTAAAGTAGTTTATAACTTGTTCAGGATAATGGGCTAAGGAAAGTTGAAATGATTACTTCCAGAGTACATAATTGTGTAAGTTTCTTTATCAAGGTTCAGATAAGCGTATGTGTCATTATTTTCTATTACTGTTTCCTTACTGTAAGGAAACATCGTATATTTATGAACATATTGATATTAATGATTTCTTAATAGATATATAATACTAGGCGTTGAACTGTAACGTTTCGAAATAAAAAAAAAGCATTTGAAAGAAAAAACCTGATAATACACCACTAGAATTTTTAGTTTTTATTTATTCTATTTTTAGAGAAACTTATGAATACACATCGTATATGTCGATATGTTGAAGGTTTTATGAATATGAAATTTGAGTACGCCAAAATTTGTGTCTGAAATATATTTCAAGAACGTTGAAGTTTTATTATGAAAATTTCGAGTGAGGCACCTACTTAGTCAAAAGTTTCCCAAAGCTTTAAAGAATTCTAGGAAGAATTATCTATTCATATGAATTTTGTTATGAATGCTTGTATTGTATTATATACAATACATTTCTAAGGTATTAAAAGGTATACCTTGCATTGTGAACAGTTAAATAAGTCGAATGTTGAATTATTAGAATATTTCAACTAAACTTATTAAAATAGTTCTGTAGAAAGCAAAAAAAAAACATTAATGTTTATTCTTTTTTTGATAAGTATTCTAAATTTAAACTAATTTTAAGCAAGTAAATAATATAATGTTTCTGCCTAAATTCTTGAATTGAATTTTGGTAAGAAGTTACCTACCTTGAAATACGCTTTTTTACATTGGAAGTGAAGTCTGACAAAAACCGTCTACATTACTATTAAATTTATAAGAAAAATACATACCAATCCATAGTTTGGGGTTAGATTTAGAAGGTACCAGCATTGACTGAGAGTACCCTCTTACAGGCGGTCTGTTATCCACCTGAAGCATGGCAAGCCTCTTTCTTCTCCTCACAGTGGCAATATGCCACATGCCATCGTCCACTCTGACTTTTGACTCAATGCTCTGGAACCAGTCTTCATTGGTAGCAGTATTCAGTTCTTTAACATCTGTGTCTGTGTAAATGAGCTGTAGCTTGCCCTCGCTCAGACCTAAGCCAATGAAATCCCGAGGGCGAACGCCAATCTTCCGCCGCCACAAGAGTAGACCAGAGTCGTTGTAAGTTCGGAATTTTATTTCGTACCTAACACCGCGGGCATTGCGATACCTAAAATATTGTTAAAAAGGTAATAATATTGGGGACAGGTGGTATTTTCGAAAATATTAAAACCTGTTGTGGAAAGTTAAAAAGAAAATATATAAAGCTGCTAAATTTTACTCATATTAATATAGGATTGGTTTTATTCTATAGTAACATAAATATCATGCAGAAATAAATTGTGCTCTATAAGCTAGATATCTGTAAAACATCAGCCATTATTATGTAAATGATAAAATACTAAAAAATCTAAAAGAACAGGCAGTAACACCGGTGCTAGAATTTAAATTAGAAAAGTTGTACACACGCAACTATATAATCTAGAACGCGATAATGTCAATGCAAATTTTCTGCATTATTAATGTAGGGGTGGCACTACATAACCCATGGAGGACACATTTACAAGCTGTTGTCGTATTGGCAATAATTACAGTCGTAAGATAACCAAAAAAAAAAATTATATTGCGATAAAAAAAGCAAAGAACTGCACTACAAGCAGTATTTCGGATTTCCTAATTTATGTAACGCGTTTATGTAAATGTGTGAACTTCGGCTTAATTTATTTGCACAACTATATTATAAAAATTAAGGAGAAATTGTATGATTTTTGACTCAATTCATGAGATTGTACACAAATTTTTAAATAAATTATATCAATCCAATAATACCAGTAAATTACTATGCAATTTTCAGTTTACTAAATCACAAAATACATAAAAAAGAGATAAATTTATCAAACTAAAACTAAATTATTCTGTCTAATTTGTCTCTATAGAATAAAAAATATATTTTTCGGACATGGGCGGATAATGAAGGTGACAATTAAGTTAAAGTTTGAAATGTAATTGCTGCTATTACGATCAACTTTATTATTAAAGGCAATATTAGCCGCTACACATAACACATATCTAAAAATTAAATAATTAGGTGACGTTAAATTAAAACACTTAAGACACAACTTTCCACTTTTTTACGTGGCAATTTTAAAATGTGTAACTTGAAAAAAACTAATGTGATATAAACGATTTAAAATACGAATAAATTACGATATTATCATCCATACCTATCTAAATTAAACTTAAGTGGTACAATTTCCATGCCGCCATCAACTATTAATGGTCATGAAACAACAGTAGGCTAATGTTCCCACATTTACTACATGTTATATGAAAAAATAATATGTTTAATTTTATTACCTAATCTAAACATACGGCAGTATAATATTATCGTTTAAATATGTATTGTGTATCGGCCGTCAAATGTTATCTTACATCATAAGGTCCTTCTTCCACATGTTTGTTAGTGCGTAAGCTAGAAAAATGAAAATATTGTTAGTAGAACCTTAAGTGCACTTTGTATTATGGACGTACAGTATTTTTCCTATCCCTTTATTCATTTCGAATGGTTTGGCCATATGTAAATATAAAATAGTTCATGGTACTTATTTAGAGCTAAATTTTTGTAGGTACCCAACGTTGCCTAGTGAATAGGAGGCTCAATAGACAAGAAAATTGAATGTCTCCAAAACAGAATTGGAAAACATTTTCTTCCTATTTATTACAAGCGCGTTAGTAATTCAAGCAATTTCATGATATAAATATTTTTCCGTCGCTGTATTTTCGTTTACAATTGGGTCATGATTAAGGGTATATTTATGAGTTTCTATTATAATGGCACAACTTCTAATATTTAGATTTTAATCTAGAGCAATAAAATAATATTGTGCAGTTTGAAGAGATTATTTAAACAAGTTAAGGATTTGAAATGAAACAAAAACGGATTCTATCGCAGTTTAATCACTACACACAAAGGAATTTATACTGTTTTAAGATTTTAGATTGATTTCTTTATGTGTAACTATTTATTGAGCTCCGACGTTTCGGATACTTTTCAGCATCCATCTTCACGGAAGACTCCGTTAGATAGAATCCGTTAAATTTGTTTCATTTCAATGTGTAATATTCGCGTAAACTTAATAAATAATAAAATTAAGGATTTTATTTATAAAAATGTAGATAGAAATGAGTTATTTTTATGAATGTAAATACTTTTAAAATATTAAATTATTATTTTTTTCGATAAAATGATAAACCAAACTACAATTTGATATTTATAATGTTTATAATTGCACTACATAAATGAAGTTATTGGAGATGAATATATTTTTGAAGAATATATTCCTTAATGATTTATGCAAAAACTATTGGAACGATTTTTATAACATTTGGTACATGTAGCATAAATAATGTGGATTATCACAAAGGGCACCTACTTCTCCTTTTACAATCCCAAAAGAAAAGAAAACCTGATACACATTACCATTTCAGTCAGTTAAAAACTAGGCTTTCAGTTGCCAGTCCGGACTAGCTTAAATTCTGTCATTAAACAATTAAGTCGCGAATAGCGACTGGCACGAACTGCTACGAAAACGACCTTTTATGGACTAAACTTTAGAATTCTTAGTTTAATAAATAGAATATACTGCGAAGCGTTTAATATTACGAAATTACTTTATTATTTAAGTATAGTATAAATTTAAGGTTTTAAATATCCCAATCACCAAAATGTTATTTCAATTGATGTTTCACGTTTATTTAATAAAGTGATCACCATCCACGAAAATTAATTTATGCAAGAAAAAAGTAACTTATGACACACTCTTAATATTATATGTACAAAGATATGATTAAATATTATTTGTACACTTAACCAATTTATATTTGTTTTCGACGTTCAAATCATGAATAATAAGGTAGATAATATAATCAATTTAATGAAAACAAAATTTATAATCCTTACCTGCGATTTCCTTTACTCCTATAGGAATAGTAATTGTTTCCATCAAATTTAATAGGGGCTCGATCGCTGAGCATAGCAACATTTTGAACCTCACAGTTCCTGCCTTGGTAGCCATCTTGACATATACATTTGTATTCGTTCAACAGAGGTATACATGTTCCATTGTTCTTGCAAGGACTTAGATCTAGGAAAGATACATTGAAAAATTAGGTAAATAGTTTTTAATGATTTTGTTTTTTGTAAATTTGATTTGATGTCTAATTTTGTAAAACGTAAACGTATTCCTATATGTATAAACGGATTACCAGAAAAAATGGAAACTGTATTACAGATATAGCAAGAAATCTTATAATTTCCATATAGATGTTTTTTACCCATTTATGAAAAAAAATAAAAATGTGCAAATAATCTGACTCTGTCGATTAAAACAAAATAAAAACAAAGGGTGAGCGCGGAAAACAATTTTCCTGAAACGTGAATAGATTTTTCACTAAGCATACAAGAGAGTCGATATAATATAACGAGTAATAAACAAGGTTTTCAAACTAATACACGAAATATGGCAGCCAATCTGAATATTGGATTTGTTTTGTAAAGTTAAATAACGGAACATCGATGAACATTTGGGTTACCGTTCAAGCAACTTCGACTTGGGTTTGCGATCCCAAGCGAGCAATGGTTAACAACACTCCACGACGCCATTATATGAGCAAATAGTTTACGTAATTTATCTTTAATCCATTTATCACTATTTCGTTGAAAACTTTGTCTTAGTTGGAAGGCCAAGATACTGTATGTATTCAAAAGTTTTATGAACAAGATAAACGTTATCAACATGAAACGAACATTAGTTAATTAATGTTTTTTGTAGCTGTGATTCAATAAATAGGTTTAGTCGTACATAGTAATTTTATTTTGAATGGTGACAGTTTTAGTATAAAAGAAATTTCAAAGTGGTATATCTGTATATGAGAGATATTAATGGAAAAACATGTGGAAATGCAAAATTCTAGAACCTGAAAAAGGCAAAATGATATTTTTTAGAATTTATACGCGTAGATGGCATCATGGGTATAAGCTAGTACTTATGTATATAAAATGACAGCAATTAAATTAATAGCAACATGTACATATATATATCACTTACATAAAATGTTATATTTATTTGATGCGGGATTAAAAACTTATTTTCGTGATCTTCTGTGTGATCTTATACTATTTTCAGATCCGACAGCTTAAAAAAAACATTGCTTAATCTAAAGACTCACCATCGCCGCAAGGAGGGCCGACGTACTTCGTGACCCCGCTAGTAGCGCAAGGTAATTTGTCCTCCTCCTGAACGATAGCACATCTCACCGTCTCACTATTGTACAAAGACAGTGGAACACCGTTCAGAAAGACCTGTTGCACGGCGCCGATGAAACTGCTGGTCACGCCTGACATCTTGTGCGGCCTGATATACGCTCTGGAAGAATTCTGTCGCTTAAAATACGACAAATGGTGCCCAATCATGTCATTATCGAAGTATGATAGATAGACTATGAGAGACGAGTCGACAATAAGTGGCAAGACAAGTGATTCTCCTTGTTATTAAATTAAATTGATTTATTCACTTTAAGCCAAACGAATACCACGTATGACCACATAGTGAAACAAACTGCTTGCAGCGATATTTCCGGACATCGCAGAACGTATTATAATATCGTTATAAGATGGTTATTATGCTATAAGGGCAAAATTACAAATCTCATTTAGTAATTATTAAGATAACTATTAAGGCTGTACAACTAGAAAATTGAAAGTAACACAAGTCATGAATAATTATTATTCTACACATCTGTATATAAATACAATTTTTTTTTTGTCAACTCTAGGTAGGACGAAGAAAGTAAAGGCCATTGCCCGGCAGTGGGAGACTTCAAAGGGCTTATAAAAAATTCTAGGTACTAAATCACATTAATCAAATTTTCCTTTTGATCCGACTAACGACAACGCATGCACCGCTCTCATTCCCGTGGAAATCACAGGATAAAATATCACCTAGTCACTTTGGGATAAAGTTGACTTTAAGTGGTAATACATTATTTTAATCATATCAGAAGATTACATACAAACTTTAAAATATTTTCTCTTTATAATATTAGTGTAAAAGAATTTTACATAAACGCGACTAAAATGCTGAAATTGGCGTAGAATTTACACGTTGTCGGTAGTAAAAATTACTGAAAGCGAGGAAGGAATATGTCATATTAAACATGATACTGTGTTTGACGCCACAGTAATAGAACACGCAAAGCTCCGCTCTTGGTGTGGGCGCCGTCCGCAATTTTAACAGGTTGCAGTGAACTTTCTTTGTAGCTGTGAAACACAATATTCGACTTTGAAGAGCTTTCGTTTAAACTTATTATATTCTGAAATCATATTTGGAATAAGCTGCATCCTACAACTTCTTTATTATGAGAATTTTAATGTACTAGAAAGTGTACATATTATTTATTGCTATTTCCTCCTATATAAGTCTACATTATTGTTTGCATTAATAGTATTTCGATTAATTTATTACCTATTTGATAGTTTTTTTTTTAATGTTTACGATAAAATTTGAAAATTCAATGGGTATGTTAAATATAATATACCTATTTCCGTAATTGTCAACATAAGTAATTTAATATTATGTAATCATCTATAATACATATAAATTATTATCTATAATATATATTATGTAATCATCTATAATATGTATAAAGCAAACTTACGGCAATGATCCGATGAACAAAGGAAGATTTAACTCCAGATGAGTGAGTGGGGGTGCAGAATGGCCTTTTTGTATTGGATGGTAATCCAGTTGCAAGCTGCCATGGCGACCGATGCGGGAGACGCGTGCGCGGTGCCAATGACCCTTCGTGATTGGGACTGGGGACCTAAAGAAATTAGTATGTAGTCCAACGTTTTTCGCAATTGTACAAAACACTTATATAACGATATACGAAATAAAAATTTTACGAAAAAAATTATCTGAATATGAAATGTATTTCTCACGTGATGTTAGCGATTCCACTTCCCAAGTTATATCTGAACTGTAGGTATCCATTAACCAAGTTAATCGCTACGAAATCCCCCTTGGCTTTATTAGACTGGCCGGTGTATAGAAGCATCCCTGAAAATCGGTTCGTTAAAAACCAGATTTCGATGCGGAACGCCTTCCCCAAGCCTTCGAGTGGTGGTAATTCAATGTAGCTCGTTCCATTAAATTGAGGGGACCACGTTTCTTGAACAACGTTTACATCTGTAAGCAAATAAAAATCAAATTAAGTAGCAGACTGCGGCAATTTTTCGAGTCGGAAGTTAATCTTCGAAAGTCGTTAAGAGAGTAATAAAACGAAGAAATTCAATGGACAGCTGCACAACGTAAAAAAATAAGCATTTAATTGTCTGGAGCGTTTTAGTGTGAATTATAAAATGGTACGTAAACCCAAACATCAGGAGCAAATTCAGCTTAATTAAAATGGCGAAGTAGAGTAAGTAAGACTGAATGAACTTTTAATGAGGAAAGTGCACGATAGAATAACTTGCTAGATCGTAGATAATATAAAAATATTAAATAATTAAAGTTGTATTCCCAGATAAGATCAATTAATATTAATTTATAATAATATATTATTTATAATTTATAATATATACATATTGTGTATTATAAAATATAACACACGAAACAATTTTATTTTATTAAATTTTTTATTTTATCGAGTGTATCGGAATTAAATAAATATCAATTGGAAACACGGGTAATCAATATTAAATTAATGAACTGTGGATTGATGTACATATATAGGTATATTTTATAAGAGTAGTTATTGGAATTTAGCAAAAAAAAAAAATTGTTTGTGATTGTTAAAAATATTTAATATATTCCTTCTATCCAATTTAACATTTTTGTGAATGTGACTAAATAACAATAAACATTTACATGAATTTAAAAATCTTTACAAAGAGAAGTGTTTATAAGAGAAGTACTCCGTATGACCATACTGTGGAACGAACTGCCTGCAGCGGTATTTCCGGACCAATACGACATCGGATCCTTCAAGAAAAGAGCGTATAAATCCCTTAAAGGCCGGCAACGCTTCCGTGATCCCCCGGGTGTTGAAGGTGTCTATGGGCGGCGATGATCACTTAACATCACGCGGCCCGCCTACTCGTTTGTCTATTAAAACTTAGTGTTTTTTTATCAACAAATTTCTTTGTAAAAACACTTGTCAGCCCTGACACTTGTCATGAAAAGAAAAAACCTAATCAATAAACCAATCACTTACCGTTATTACAAGTATTACTGTTGGAGCCAATTTCCCCGCCAAACAAACAGCGGCAGACATGACCGCCTTCAGGTCCGATGTCACACAATAGTCCCTCGTCATATCCACAGGGATTCGACTCGCATGGATCTAATCTCTCGTCACAATTGCCTCCTTGAAAACCGATAGGGCAGATACAAGTGTATTCGGTCAGCGACCCTTCTGTAGAGGTACACGAAGCTCCATTCTTGCAAGGCATACTCATGCAAGGGTTGGATTGGCACTCGCGAACGTTTTCTATAGAAACTACTAATGAGTCCGGCCGGCCCAATTTCTTTGTTACTTGATGACGTATTATCCTCAAATACTTCACGCATCCAATAAATCCGCTTCTAGTGCCGATATTATCGAAGACTCTGGACAAAAGTACTCTACGATTATATATGATCAGAATTATTGGGAATAGAAAAAAATGAAAGTAAAAAGTACTTGTATAACTAGAAAAAAATCTTTTCTTTTGCCGGTGGAATCATTTAAGAAATAATAATTTAGGTAAAATAAAACTTAAATCTAGTTATATGTAACTTTTGCAGAAAAAATACATGTACCGTCTTAAAATATAGTAAAGTTAAAAATTTGTATATTTAGTTTTATTTACCTGGAGTGATTAGTGGGAACACTGCCAATGTATGCATCTTCAGCGAGATCTAAAGCCTTCAAATGGCCACTAGATTGGCCTACCACATCCTCCATATCATCCACAGATAATATACCGTCTCGATTATACCTCTTCGCTGATACTTTGTGGTATTCATTCAGCGTTATCTTTTCAAAAGAAGTCAGAACTATCATGCCGTTCCCAAGGTTATACCTGATTGAATAAATACAAAGTATTGAACTAGTCCTACAATTATATTTTCTAAAACACATACAATAAAATGTAACATAAATATTGAAAACTATGTTTAGTGTCAGTTGAATAGATAATTTACCATATTAACTAGACATGAGCGGAAGTTGAATATGGAAAATTGTTATTCGTACATTTTCTAATGGGTGATGGATGGCAATATATAATTTGTGAGTAGAAAATTTCCATTGTATTGTAATAATGAAAAAGCTTTTAAAATAAACTGTGTTTGAAATTCTAAGAAAATTGCACACAATGCAAGCAATGAACTAGAAAATCCAATAACGTATAAATAAAATTGTAAAGCAGAAAATATTGCTCACCTAAACTCTAAATATCCGTTAACCAAAGCGAGTGAAACAAAATCGCCAGTGCCATCGTGTTTCTGCTGATTGTACAATATTACTCCGTTCTCGGAAAAAGCTTTGAACTCAATGTCGATATTTAGCTTGTGGTAAGCCTTCAATGGTTTCAGTCGAATATACGATGAGCCGTCAAAGAAAGGCGTTTCGATATACGGTCCGAGTCCGTCTTTTATGAGGGATTCGCAGTTAAGGCCAGTGTAAAGGCCAGCACACACACAAGTGTAGGTCGAACCGGGCAAGTCAACGCATGTGCCAAAGTTGAAACATGGCTCTGACAAACAAGCGCTATATTCTTCAGTTGTCTCTTGGGTTGATTGTTCTGAGAAAAAAATATTTATCTTAATTTCGATTGATAATGTCTAAATACATATAAGTAATACAATCAAAATAAAAGTTAATGAAAATTAATATTAATGATAAAATAAGATCTGGTTAATCTTACCTACAACAATAAACAGAATAACACAATATAGACACAGATACAATATCACTTCTTAATCCCTTACGGGGAAGACAGAGTCAAGAGTCGCGAAACCCGAAAGCTACGCTTAGCAAATTGGTAAGCTTATTGATGTAATGTAGATTCAGAGACAGATATAATATCTAGATAAACAATTTAATCTTTTCTAGAAGAACTCAGTATTTTAATTCAAATATTTACTTAAAAGAGGATAACACAACTTACCAACACAGGCTTTCCTATGTATAGTTGGTGTAAACCCCTGTCTGCATTCGCACCCACCGCGCGCACAATGGGCACCAGGCAATGCTGCGCAGTCGCTGTTATCGGCACACAGGTCTCCCAGCAATGCTCCCACTGCTCCTACTGTGGCCGTAGTCGCAGTTTGGGAACCTTTAGTGTAAATAATTGTGTTTACCAATCTTTACAAAAGGTGTTAAAAGTGTATTTGAGTTGAACTATTAAATCTTCTTCTTCTCCCACCCCTTCTTCCAGTTTATTTGGAGTCGGTTGGTTTATTTGAACTTGAATTTAAATAACTTTGCTTATTCCGGCATCTAATATTAGCTGCGTATTCAATCGTTAATAAACGTTAGCTGCCAATTATTTTAGCAACACCTGACAAGGGTATAATTAAAATGAACAATATTCTAGTATTTATGAACAGATTTCGTGAATAAAAAATCTAATATCATATTTTTATTAATTCAGGAGCAATATAAACAAAATCATAGTTTAATTTTCAAAAAATCACAATTAATCTAATTTTAGTTCTATTTGTTGATTCTATTCAAAAGATTTTCCAAGACGTTCTGGAATTTCAGATATTACTATATTATGATTCATATTTTGGCCAGAATGGTTGAATGGTCTTATTTAAATCGTATTATTTGCGTAGGCAAACATCAATCCTTTGTTACTTCATATTCTAACATTTCATGCTGAATCGGGGTAGATTATTTTGGTCCAATCGGATCCGATCATTGTCCGATAGAATATTGAAGGGTCGAAAATAAAACAAAATGTCGAATTGTTGATACAAATTGACAAGTTCCAATTTCCAATAAAGTAGACGGCACAAATGTCACTGACAGCATCGTCATTGTATCTAGATCAAAACAATATGAAAGATCAAAAAAATTGTTTATGACTGATACGTTATAATATCTCTATGAAGATAATAGTAGAAACCTTATACTTTTAATATTTTTGTGCCTATCATCGACGTGCGGTAAATAACAATCTTACTAAAAACGTGTCCTAGGCAAAACACTGCTCATCGCATAAAAATGAGCAGACTTCCAACTAGTCTCGTTAGCTTGATGTTTTTTTCTGGAAATGGAACTTTATCATATTAATTATAATAATTGTCATCTTGATTGAATTGAGGACAATATTTTGTTTGATTTTGTTAGGAATTTTAAATCTAGTTCTTTAATATTGATCGAAGCTATAACTACACAATGAAATCCGAGAAAACGAAATGAATATCCTCGCAAAAAATAAAGCAAGTAAGCTTATATTGCTTGCAAAATTGAATCGATCAGATAAATAATTTTAATTGTGTTGGAAGTGAACTAAGTTTGTATTCAAAAATCATGATGAGATAAGAAAGAGATGAAAAAGAAATTTTAAAGACATAAAAACGAATTCAAAAGTTTCCGAACAAATCCTTTAAATATCGCGTGAAATTGCATACGCGGTAATTTGAAGCGTATAACAAACTTTCAGCGACATCAATAAACAAGACAGTTTGTACGAAACGGAAAACTTTCTCCAACAATATTATTTACAGCTAAATTAAGATCTTATTAGATATATTAATTAATGTCTGTAATCAATGCTGTTGTTTTAAACAACTTGGTGTTGCTTTGTATAATGCCTGAATTGGAGTTCCAAACAATTGGTTGTGAGATGGCTCTTGTATTGAAGTTATATTAAAAATATTAGAATGTTTTTATTTCATAGGAAAGGTCATAAAAGACACTAGAGATTACTTTCTTAAATAAAAATATTTTTTATTTAGTTAGTTATTCAATAAAATTAAAAATAAAGTTTTCAAAATAAGTGGAAGGTAAGTAGTTTCTGCCTATCTCTATGGAAAAAAGTGTAATCGACATGTGTGTTTATTTTCCAATAAGCTTTGACTTTCATTTACATTAATTAGTTCATTAGAAACTCTAAATAATCTCTTTATTGTGTTTAATTCATACAAGTATAATCTGTATAAAATGAATTCCTTTTAAATGAATCATCAAAGAACGATCGACTTTTATTTATATACTAAGCAAAGTTCAAACAGCGCTGCAAAAAGTGGAGTGAACTTTAACGATTCAATATTGCTACGTCGATTCCAGCGGATAAAAATTGAATGGCTCGCCATCGCCTCTCGCCAGCAACACTCGTTTTATGTTTAGAGAAACTATTTTTATCTTCCTTTTATTGTATACGTGCCATGACATTAAAATAGTTAACGTTTTAAATGTTTCTTATTGTCTAACTTGATATAACATCCTAAGACATAGAATTAAAACATAGAATCCTAAGACTTAGGTTTGAAAAAACGCAATCAACAATAGAGTTTATATAATAATGAACAAAGTTGAAAATGGAGAACAAAATATCTTACCTCTAAACTTCTGACCAGACAAAATCCCATCAAAATCACTAGGCGTCTCTTTTCTCGTCCATTCGTATTTGTTGTAATATTTGTCAGGATTGAGCAAGTGTCTTGTAGACTTTGAAGCCGCGCCATCGTCTTGCTGGGTAAACTGAATGGGGGAGGAAGGCCTGGGCGGGCCCGCTGTGCCGGCTAGTTCACCCAGTTTGCAAGGCCCGAATGCTTGCACTACTATGTCTTCTTGCGTGCGACACGCTTGCAACTTGAGGTGGCATTCCGACTCGTAAGTCTTGCCGTCACTGCCGCAGACCTGTTGGTAATTTACGGATATTCTGTTATTTTTGCGACTGAAAATCTTCTTGCTAATGAGAAATAATTGATATTTTTAAAGAAATCAATTGTCTTTTTTAGATTGTCTTTCATTCTGTGTTTTTAAAGGTAATGTAATATTTTCAGCAAAACTATAGCCTAAACGCCTTTAAACAAAAATTGATCAACATCATCAAGGATTAATATATTTAAAGGTAATATGTTCAGTTTATTTTGATAATTATGGTAAACGTTGTGTATTAGAACCTATTTTAGAACTTAATATAAGTACTGAATGTGTCTTTTATTGAATGCTGTATGTAAATATTATCGGTGTTCCTTAATAAATAAATAAAAATTAATAAGAATGAATCTATTTATATACATACAAGCATGTTGGTGTCACTATCTGGGCAAGGTGCAGCCGCACACTCGCACAAAGCGCCACCAGTTCGCTCTGTGCACACTGCCCCGAAATAACACGAGAGATCCGCACACGAAGCCACCGCGCCACCACTTTCCGCTGGTTCGACAGTACAGAAATGGACTTTATTAATAAACGCGTTGATTCCATTTCTATACTATCATACTATCATAGGTTTATTCGGTATTCCGAATGACTAAACTTTTTCTCCAACTTTTTATAAAAACAGGCCTACTATGGTTGTAATTTAGTAATAATGATTGTAATCGAATATTGATTCTAAATTACATTAGTTATGTAAAATATACGGCAGAAGCAATTTAATAATTGCTATCAACACGGTCAAAGTACCAATAAATTCGGGCTAAGTCCTTAAAAATTGTTTTATTATGTCTATACCTAGTTATATATTTACCATAAGTTTATTTTAACTTAAAAGTCACAGACAATGGGGATAAATAAGTATTCGAAAGCAAAGTACATCGTTACATAAATAATTTTAGTCTCATCGGATCTCATTTGAGAAGTAGTGGCGGTTTAATTTATTATGCGCGACCATTTCACGCGATAATGGATACGTCGATCAAGCGGGGATCATTTTGTGATTATACCTACCCCGGATGGGCTAAATATTTGCCATAATTATTATAAACTAGCTGTTACTAGGTGCTCTACTAAAGAGGATACTTTCAGAAAAAATATGCTAAATGTCTTCGAATTCCATCAAAATACGTGAGGCGGTCGAGCCTACTAACGTTTCAATAATTGGTGTTTATAATTTTAGTAACGCTAGCTTAGTTTTTGTGTAGTAATTATTGTAACATTAGCAAAGTAATACATACTTTAATTGAATTTGTAATTTTTTTTTATGAAAGAGGGAGGCAAACAAGCAGGCGGGTCACGCGATATTAAGTAATCACCGCCGCCCATAGACACCTGCAACATCCAGGGGGTCACAGAAGTGTTGCCAGCCTTTTAAAATACTTTGTGAAAAAATATTGAAATAATTGATCATATGAACACTGTCATTATCTCTGGTCGCAAACTCGAAGTGTATTATAAACATGTTGGTTTTGTTATTTCATTAAACAAATCACATTTAATTTGTACAAACATGTTAAAGTTTAATAGAAGAAAGTCTATTGGATATGGTTGAACAAGGTCTAACATATCCATGTTAGGGAAATTCCTACTAGGCAAACTTTCAGGAGTTTTGAACTTTATTTAGTATGGATGAGAAGACGGCGAGGGAGACTTAGGATTGTTAAAGTAAAACTTTGTGGCTTCCAGTTAAGTACACACGCGTTCAAAGTAGCTATGTGGAAATTGTTTTGCTTTGGATTGTTCTAATGAAAGTTTAAAATTGGTGCTATTTTAATTTGTAAACTTTGAAATTTGTAAACCTCTACTAATTATTTTTAAGAGTGATATACTGTTTAAGTATGTGAATAAAATAAACGCCCAACGTGCTTGAGAATTTTAAATGAGTGGTAAAGTTACATTAAGTAAGGATAAAAATTTGCGTTTTATAATTAATAACGTCATTATCATTACACGAATTATAGACTAGTAAAGTCTGGAAAATAAATACATATTCTTTTAGAAATTCCCACGGCAGAGGAACTGTGGGGCGCTGTTAAAACAATAAGACTCACGGTCAGAACACCCGTTGGGTCCAAGCCTGCGGCGATGGTCAGCACAGACGGTACACTTTTGGCCCTGCACGCCAGTGCGACACACACAACGGCCCGTCATTTGCTCGCAATCTTCTCGCACTGACCCGAATGCAGAGCAACCGCAAGCTAAAATTGTATTTACTAAGTAAAATTTATGATTTATCTTTTGAGATTATCAAATAATAGTGAGCCTATATATACAAAAAAAGATATGCACTGAATAACTATAGATTAATTAACTACGATTCGTGGGTTTTGCTATAGTTAAGAAAGATTATGTGTAAAATATATAACTCACAGTCGGTCTTAATTTGTATTTTTAAATTATGGTATATATTTTTCTATACATATTATAATTATAACATAAATAATTTCCAAGCTTTGCATGAAAAAGTAAATTAAATGTTGAAGTGTAATTTCCAATCTATATACATACTTAGAATACGGCAGATGAATAAATATTTTCTTAAATTAAAAGCAAGTCACAACTTTCGCTTATCATATTAGATTAGAATAAGTCTTTTTAATTAATTACTTCCACAAAAGGAAGCGTCTATTATGGTTAAAATAAATAGAATTTAACTTGATCTATTGAAACAATACGAAGTTATGTAACGTACGAAGAAACTTATGAACTAAATTAAATGAACAAAAACTACCTAAACTCTACATAAAATATAGAATTTATTGAGGTCAGAAACAGTTTATATAACTGTAAAATACTCACGAATACATCCAGTATGCCCTGAGCCTATCCTCGGCAGGCCCCAATATCCGGGCTCGCAGCGGTCGCATTTAAGGCCGCCGACACCCGGCCGACAAGCGCATTGCCCATTTTCGTCACAGCGATCTGACACGGAGCCCAATCTATTGCAACCGCAAGTCGAGCTTGTAATTGGACAACCCTCCTCATTGGGACCCGACGCCGCTGTCGAACCGTCAGAACAACACCCGAACGTACTATCCGAACAGTGGTCGAATTTCTTCTCGTCCGAACGTGAGTCGTCTGCGAGGAAACGTGAATATTAATCAAGGTGACATTTCTGCTGGTATATACTGTTTTATGAGACAACTACCGGGAATTCAGGTAGCGTGCTTGTTACCAATTTACTCGCGGTACCTTGTACTGTAGGATCTCCACCGCGACAAATCACACGGTAAAAATTATGTGTCTGCATGAAAACATTTCGGTATTTTAAAAGGAGCAGGTACAATAAAAAAAGAATATTACTTTAGTAATATTTTAAAATAATAAGTTAAGAATTTTAGAAAGATTTACCGAAACGTATTCTATGAAAATTCATGTAAAAATACAACAAAAATTTTAGCTAAATGAATAAACAAAATTTAAGAGAAGCTTTTGGAATAAATCAGTTGGTTTATGAAACCAACCGATTCACTCCCAAAGCTTCTCGTAAAATTTAAATTAAGCTTTTAATCCTTTATAAATAAAGTTAAATTCGTATATCACTAGCACATGGAAAGTTCAAATTCATTAGCTTTAATTTGAATCTGACATAAACAGGAAAACTGTTTTTAATGACTGTTGAAACATTAATTGGATAATTTTGGTTATGATAACAGCGAAGCTATTTCTAGAAAATACACATTATTTTTTAAAAAAAATTTCAGGTAACACTATGGTAGGTACACAAGTCAGTTAGTCAAATTAGATAGTTTTGAAATGAGCATATGGATCATGATAATTACATTATTATTTCGTATTTTTCTCTTAAAATATAATTTGAATGATAAGACCGGCATTAATTTGATGATAATGAGCCGGCTCGTCCGGGGAAGTACCAAACTCCCACAGAAGACCGACGCCTGAATGGCGGCTATCAGCCGCCATTCGGCGAGTGGGAGAGCCGGAGGCCCAACTTCCCCGCCCTGCTCATTTGGGGAGGGCGGGTTTTTTTTATAGGCCGGCAAAGCTTCTGTGACCCCGCGGGTGTTGCAGTTGTCTATGGGCAGCGGTGATCACTTAACATCACGCGACCTGTCTGCTCTTTTGCCTCCCTATAACATAAAAAAATTACGATTTAAAGCAAAAACCTATAAATAGCGTGATTAAAATAAGATGTCTAAAAGATATGGTTGTTTTTGGCACATGAAAAACATGTAACCGAGATTTTATACTCACTTTTAGGACAACATCTGGCCGCTGTAAGTGTTATGTGACAATAACTGCCAATAGGACAGTCTTGTCGATGAGGACCGTTACCGCAGTCGATTTCAAGACTAGTAATTGGATCGATCATTGCTTTGTTGGTACCACACGGTCTCACTTCCATACCTACATAGAATTAAAAAACTGTGAGTGATGTTGTTAATATTATCGTAATATAGACATTACACCAATGAATAAGTATGTAAGTAAGCATGCAAAAGCAAAACCTACCTTTGCAAAGATCCAAAGGCCGAAGGCGTAGTTCAAGTTGTTTTTGACATCCCTCTTTGCGCATTGCGCATAGACTTGAATATAGCCTGAAGTCTGATGCGCATACTGGGAAATACTCTAGTTCATGCGGACAATCAAATAAGCATGAGCATCGGGGGTACCCATCGGCGCCGATCTCGCAGCTTGCTCCAAAATCACATCTGATGTCTCGACAGGCTGAGGGACTGAGTGTTGCGCTATCATCCGTCGCCCCCAAGGAATCCGTCGAGCCTTCCCCAGCCTCGGTCGTAGACATCGCGGTCGTTGCTATCCCCCCACCCAAATATTTGCGTGTTAGTTGAGCGATAAATCGGAAAGTTAGTTAATTGATTAGGGATGGGTCGCTTTATTGGAATTACTGCTAACAACTAGCTTGATGACGGTTCGCCGGTAAATATTTTGACTGCCACCAACCCGTTTATTTTACATGCATTGATTATAAATACGTTTAAACTGTTTCAGAAACAGATAGATATTTTTATGTAAATATAATCGTTTCATATTTTGTTATAATAAATATATACATACTCAGCGCAATGGGAGGAACCACCGCTAGTCTATCCTTGCAATCTCCATAAAAGATAACATGTAAAGTTGCAGGTGGAGGTAATTTGCAAGCGGCCTTTTGAAGCTCACACTCGTTGGGATACGTCTGCATGGTACTGCCACAGACCGGTTCGGGTGCAGCGCCAGTGCAATCAGTAGGACATATGCACTCTCCAGCCGAACAATGAGCTCCAAAAGAGCATTGAACGCCTTCGCATAGAGCTGTCAAAAGAGCAGTAGCTATAATAACTCATAAATTTATTCCCACAGTTTTATTACTTCATAATATACTACTATAGTTTACACACAATACTACTGAATGAGCTGTAAAAATATTATGAGAGGGCGTAATGATCAAAACAGTAAATTTCTCAACAGCACTGGAGTCACATAGTCATAAATAACAGTATACGAGTTTTATTTCGTCTACGCTAGCAAGGTTACGACTCTGTAAGCACCCGACTAAAGTTTGTCGAGAAACGAATGGCTGAGCAGATAATGTCATTTTGCCCAACAATTGCAGGCTTCCTATAGTCCTTTCTCATTCTGACGTCAGAGAAAATTAGCCTTTCCCATTCCTACAATGTGGAACGAGGCAGGCACCCGTGCAAATTTAATAACGATTGTTTACCACTTTTCCGCAAAATTAAAATATTGCAAAAGCCGTCAAACTAATACTCGACGATAATAAGAAAACGACATTCTATGAGCATTTTCAATTTAAAAAGTTTTATTTAACAAAAAACGGCTAAACTGTTACTGAAACTTCTAAAAGGAATTAAATCTTAAAAAAATGTTGAGTATATATATTTTTCAAATAATTGTGCCAGGTAGTCATTAAACACTATTTCAAAATTTTAATCAAACGTTCATAGCTTATTACGTGTATTTACTCAGTCCGCTAGTCTTTCAAATCTGTACTTGAGCAAGTTAAAGTTTATCAAGTTCCGTCTATAAGTTACTCGATATTGTGCTCCAACTCATTCATGTGTAATTTAATATCGTTATAAAGAGATCTACTGCCGTTGGATAAAGTTTAAGTTCACCAAGTATACTTTAAAAAGCTCTCAATTATCTCCAAAACGCAACCCGGAAATGGATCACAAAGCTGATTTAGTTTTGGGTAAATATTATTAGAAGATAGAATTGAGAGAATATTACAGTAGTAAAAATGTTGAAATGTTACACATAGAGAACTTAAAACAATATAAATTCCTTTGTGTGTAGTGATTAAACCGCGATAAAATCCGTTAAATTTGTTTCATTTCAATGTCTTATATTCGCGTAAACTTAAGAAATAATTAGTAAAAATGATTAAATATGTATGTAACTATATTCAATACAAAATATGTACAAAAATTTTAAATACGGATATAAGTCAATTTATTTAATATTACAGACAATATAAGAATGCCTCATAACGTAGTGAACAATGCAGTTTAACAATAACTCCTCACGTCCTCAATAAAATAAAATATTTTACTACTTCTTTAATTTCAAGTCAGTTATGTACATTTTTGTTCAACTGTGAATAGTTTTATGTAATAGTTTTCTAGTAACTTAATAAAAAAGAACAAAAGGCTTTAAAGGTTTAATTATACTTATAAAAGTTATGCTGAAAGTTATAAAACCGGCCAAGTGCGAGTCGGACTCGCGTACGAAGGGCTCCGTGCCATTTTCTTAGAAAAACGACAAAAATGTCACGTTTGTTAAATGTTTATTTAATTTTTTTATTATTAATATTTGAAGCAAAATTAAGCAAAAAATCACATTTGTTGTATGGGAGCCCCTCTTAATTTTTTATTTTATTTTTATTATTTATTCTTTATATTAATATATTAATACTTATTCTGTAAATACAAAAACGTCTATCTCTTATCGTTATCAATATCGAGCAAAAAAACTAGGTTTGTTGTATGAGGGCCCTCTTAAATATGTGTTTTTTTTTTTTTTGTATTTGTCGTTGTAGCGGCAACAAAAATACAACATTTGTAAAAATTTCAACTCTAGCTATCATGGTTCATGAGATACAGCCTGGTGACAGACAGCGGAGCCTTAGTAATAGAGTTCCCGTTTTATCCTTGGGGACGGATCCCTAAAAAGGACAATAATGAGAAGAACCATTTAATATCACTTCTATTTGTCAATTGGCAATAGTTTAATGAGCATTATTTTTTCATGTATGTCAAAGAAGTTTGTATGGATTTATCTGAAACGGCATTTTCGATATGCTTGCTCTGGTTATAGCTTGCATAATTATGCTCTAGTTAGACGTCGTGTACACTAGCTGTACAGTACGACGGTTGTGTGTACTGTGTGTATACACAAACCTGGCGTATCGTTATGTTTCTCCTCACCTAATTGTAATTAATCGGTGCATAAATGTTGCGGTACGGGTACACTGTGGTTGCACGTATTATGTGGTTTGTGTCAAAAGATTTGATTACTATTCTATGCATATTATTATCACTTAATTATATTAGATATTAAAATATATTAAAATAAGAACAGGTTTTTAAATAAAATTAAGTTACAGGGACCATAAAAATACAGGTGAGAAGTACTTTTTTATGATTAAGTTTAGCTATTGAAAGATTTATAACTTAACACAATCAAATAGGTAATCTTATTTATATATTTAACAAATATCAAATACTTACAGCAGTCGCCCTTATACGCAATCTTGAGATCACTTTGTTCCCGACAAGCCATCGAATCTAGTTCACATTGCGAGGTATAGGTCTGCCCGTCGGTCCCGCATACCACGTCCGATTCCTAGCAATATAAAGGGTTAACTTATGGATAATTTGACTAAGAATGTCCGCCGGTCCCGACCCGTCGTACATTAAATATTTGAACGTCTAGGAAGAACATTTTATTGAATAGCATGATAACCATATTGGGTTTATAACTATTTCCCATGGCAAAAATATATACAAGGGGACAATTGTTCAAACAAGGTCAAGGTTGGTGCATGTATATCAAAACCAATATAGACAAATCAATAATAAGGGAAGTTAATAAAATGTACTAAAGTAAAAAACTCAATTAACGATTAAGATGATCATAAAATCAATACGACGTCTAATCCCTTTTAGACTAAACTGGTTATAATCGACGTCTCTTTCCATACTGTGTTTTGTTGGGAATTTATTCTGTAGATTGTTTTAAATCAGCTTAACTTGATTGGATTGTGAATTTACTTTCTCTCAAGGTCAGAATTATTAAATTTTTGAATTTTATACGAATTGGTAATTCCACAAATTGTTGTATTTTATACTGTTTTCAAATTAATATTATAATGGAAAGATACTTATCAAAAGAATGTTAACAGGTTTTTCTTTTTTACAAATATCAATGCTTTTGGTGTGACTTAGCGACTGTCATGTTATATAATGTTGTTATTGCAGGACCTACTGAAATAGATCAAAACAATATATTTGCTTTCATTGCGGCATACACAGAGCCGCTCACAATGTAACCATGAGCATTCTAATCAAGGGATAGTAAACACGTCGAAATGTTCTGATAGTAATTAGTGCGCTCACCTGCGCTGCAGTGCAGTTGTGGTTGCATCGGCAAACAGGGCGGCCTGTGTCCTCGTCCATGGAACAGTCGCCGCCGCCTTGACAAACGATGTCCGCGCACGACTCTGATTAACACACAACATCATCAGTATACGTCTAGAGAGTTAATACAATGAATTTACTGTCAGACGCTGTTATTGAATCAACAATTCGATAAATATTGAATGGATCAAAATATAACTGCCTTATTGTAGTATGCAAAGGGTGCAAGAATTAAAGTACTATTTATTTCGAAATCGATCGTCTAGAATTCAATTGTAGAGTTATAATAATTTTATGAACAAAAATCTCTTTGTTCCTTAAAACTGTTAGAGCATAAAACATACTTAAAACAGAACGTATATGAAGTCATGAAAGAATATTCAGCAAAAAATAAAATAAACACGAATATTCCATACCATTTTGTTTCATATTAACGTTGGATAAGAAATGTTCCAACATACTTTTGTATAAAAATATCGAGTGTTCAGAAATTGTAAGAAACATATTTAATCTATAATCAGATACAGAAACGGAAGTTAAACTAATCCTACTGGCCTCAAACTGGCTTTAGGCGAAAAGCTCATTCAAGAAGCTTTAAGTATGATTGATTAATAATAAAACTTGAGGGAATTATTTTTTGAGAGTTCTTGGGCTCGATGAAGAATGGTGAACAATTTATGCAAACAAGCTGAGATTTTAAAGATCAAATATTATTTTAATAAAATCATTAGCACTGTAGGCCAAATTAATCTACTGTCTCCGCTGATCAATCCGTGTCAGTTCCAATTAGGACCTCCATTGGAGTCGTTTAAATCTCTAATTGACATTTTGGTGTATTATAAGTGATATATCCCTTACAATTTATTACTGCGTGTGAATTCAGCAAGCAGGACAGATGGCTATTGTAATTGGAATTACGCGGTTGACAAAATACTTAATATACATGAATACATAGTGCTTTTTATCATAGTTTTAAGTAAATAAAATTTATATAATAATAAAATTAATTTTAATACGAATTCTGCTATAACTCTAATTTAGGAATGACATGTATCAGGAGTTTGATCCCCAAAATAGCTAAATATAAATCTAAATAAATGTCCATATATGAGTTTGATACCTATACCAAGGATTTCATTCCATTTAATTGAAAAAAAAAGGTTTATTAGACAGATTCAAAATAGTTAATGTAAATATCGAAATTATTCCATAACTCATAAACTACTTGATTGATTTTGTTTAGACTAATTTTCATTTGAAGATTTTATTGAATTGTATATATCCAATTCTTTTTACTATTTTTTTTTATCCTATGATACCCCACAAGACTTTTTTCTCTAAATTTTTTCCCCTCAATTACATGCATGGAGTGCTACTTTTAGATAATATTCAGTTTCATTATTTAAAATTACACTGCACAATTTTGTAGCGATTGGTTGAATATATTACCTTCCAAAAAACCATATTGTATGCATAGACTCTGAATGAAATGAACTGAGTGAACTGTGACCGTGATAGTATTAGTATACCTATATATAGTACTCACGACAAGTTCCATTATACAGTACACGCAGCTCCCCCTCCTTAATGCTTTCTTGGCACGCGTGCATGCGCATCTTGCATTCGCTGCCATACGTGTTGTGGTCTGAGGCGCAGACCGGCGCTAGCGCAGGTGGGCACACGGGGCAGGCGCACTGTGCGGTCCCAACGCGCGACACGCACGCGCCACCCCAAGGACACGATGCGCGCGCGCAGGGATTGTCTACGCCTGTGTAAAATTTTTCACCTTAATTTATTTAATCAATTGCTGTACCCACATCTCTTTTGTGTTAATTTAGGAATAGTCTGACCTTTTCAATAGTCTGACCTTTTCGTAGAGAAATAATCTTTTTACTATCGCTAGCATGACTAATACAAATAGCTATAAATAAATTTAAAATTCGACGTTAGATTTAAATTAGACTTAGCGCCTCTGAATGAATCTGTATATATCGTGGTTATTAATAAAAAACTTATATTCAATGGAATCGGTTCTGTAGTTTATCTATTTATCATGCTCAGTCAGTAGCTTCATTTCTACATGAATAATTACTAAAAGCAATGTGATACTTACCACAAGCTCCCATATAGGCCATTCTTATATCACGGTTCTCCATACAAGATGCTTTTTCTAACAAGCAAGGACTTTCATACGTTTGTCCATCCGATCCGCACACGGGCCGGATGACCGCCTCGCAGTCCGGCCCACAGCCACATACAGCGACGCCGCGCGCATCCAATGAACAGTGCTCACGGAACCCACATTTGACCGACTCGCACGGGTGTTGCGCTGTGGAAAATTTTACCTTTTATACATAATATTATGTATAATGTAACTGTAACTGGGCAATATCTGCAGATGAAAGATATTAAAATAAAATGGATGGGTCTTTAGTAGTCAAAATGTTTTTTTTAGAATTTTGGCTGTCTATCTGTCTGTATATTCTACGCGTATCACTCAAAAAATACACAGTGTTTGATGCGATTTACTGTATTCTATATATATTTCTAAAAGAAATAACTTAAATTTTAGCATAGGTTTCATCTTGATACGCCGCTTATAATGCGAGTAATAAGAATCCGATAATATTGACTACACTTAGTAACTACGCGCGGACAACATCCCATGCTTGTACTAGTTTAACATAATAGAGTAGAAAACAACTAGTCATATTAGATTATTGTATTATATGTCAAAAACAAAAGGTATCTATGGATTTATATGACTGAAAAAGTTCTTACAATAAAAATATTTAAGAATGCAAAATTACGGACAAACAATGAGATTAGTTTTATTTTTAGGTAATATATTGATCCTTAGACTATTTATCTTTTAACCAAGTCATCGTCACTATTAACCAAAATATCGAATAAATATTATAAAACTTAGTAAAATAAAGAATTAAAATACCTATTTGTTATTAAGGCATGACATTTATCAATGTTCAAGTGTAATATGTAACAACACATTTTTATTTCACATAATTGGAACATTTAATCCAAACCCAAAATTAAGAATGTCATGGCTTGTATATTTGTATCATCTATACATATAATAAAATTGTAACTGATCTATGTCTGTACATGGGACATATTTAAGAAAACATATATAGGGGCTCTTTATAGGACCTATAAAAGCCAAAATGATTGTTTTTAGAATTTTTGTCTATTTGTCTTTCTGTATGTTTGTACGCGCATCACACAAAAACTACCGAAGAGATCTGGTTCAAACTTGGCACAGCGATGAACTATGACCTAGATTAAAAGATAGGTTATTTTTTATCCCGGAAAAATGTACGGTTTCCGAGAGATAATTTATTGTAACCGATCAAGGGGGTGAAAAGATCCTATTATAGTATCCATTGGTCGGACGAAGTCGCGGGCATTAGCTAGTTAGAAATATAATCATAGGAAAAACCATGTGTCATAATTATCTTAACGATTTTATTTCTTTCTAAATTTGCAGTTCCTAATTCGAAAACAGGTTATAAACTTAAACTGGAATATAAAATAAAAAACGAAGTGGTTGGCGCTAAACCCCTTTAGGTATTAATTTTAACAAAATTATTCCGTCCTTGTCTCAATATCTTTTGGGCCAACAAGACGGTTTCAAGCTCGTGTCCAATTACGTTCTTTAGAACAAAATGTCCCTTTTACATGGGCTACGACAAAAGCTGACGCTTAACGTTTTCAAATAAAGATTTAATTTTAGATTAGAAGACAAGGCATTGAGGCATTTCTTTTTTTGGAGAAAATTTTAATAACTTTCATTATCGGATTATACCTAGCTATATTGATTATATTAGTTAGATTTCATTAACATGTAGGTAAAGTGTTACCAACATGAACGAAAGCTAACATGACACGAAAAAAATAATTTAATTAAACATGAAGCTTTCATTATTATGCTAAGAGTATTAAACTTAAGTTTTTCGATATCTAATTTTACGACTATATTTATTTCCGTGTAGTATTAGTAAACCGACTTGTAGTTGCTCGATCAATTTACCATAATCCCAAGGATGGGCATAACACCTTTTACGTACATTTTATACTTACTTTACTTTTTTGAGCAACAAAATATAATTGAAATTATTTACAAATTTTCTACGTGAACAACAAAACAACACTTTTTGAATAAATAGTTATTCATTTAGTATTCAGTTGCTCAATTATATCACAAGCCTTTAAATATACATTAGTATAGGTATATGTATCGGCATATAAAATAAAAATATATTTATAAAGTAATTTAGAACAGTCTGTTCAAAATTACCCCAAAATAAGATGGATAGACCCAATGAAATGAATCCATTACCTACCTGAAGCACACTCTCCTCTATATGCGATAGTGAGCTCTTGCCGTGTCCGACACGATTCCCTTCTCAAAGCGCACTCGCTCGGATAGTCTCGGTAGTCAGAGCCGCACACTGCAGATCCGGGCCGGGCGACCAGGTCGCACGGTGGCCCGCACCGGCAAACCGGTTGCCGTAACTCGTTCAATTGACATACCCCACCATCGGTGCATTCGTGTTCTGAACATGGATCTGATGGAAAATGTATTCTTCAGGAAAAAGATCTTTCTACGGTGACCGCTTTCCACCATGTGGGACGCAAACCATAAGGTAGTTTGCCAGCTTAGTTATATAAGAATAATTTTTATTGTGAGGATGGATTAGCAAAGAATGTATCAGCTGCTTCACTTTTTGTGCAGGTCGTAAAAGACTATCAAGAAAGTTGATCGTAGAAAATCTTTCTAGATTGCCTAGATCGCCTATTAGAAAAAGTAAGCAACCCGTTACTATTTCTGAGTCTCGCGTATATTTAGTAAAAACTAGTAAAACTTAAGAAGTAAACATAGCATTCAAAAGAATCTTCATAATGTAGTTTAGATATTATGTTACCGGTCAACTTTACTGAAAAGGGTTAACAGAATGGAGATACGCAATAGATAAAAAAAAGAGATTAAGTTACTTCAAAAACGGAAAAATAAAGCGGTGACCTAATTTTTTGTTTGGCATCTTAAAAATATTGAACAAAATTTTCTCAGAAACTTGAGAATTTGCGAATAAAATATTATTTTAATTAATTTAAATTTGGCAAAAGAATATTTTCTAATATTAAAATTAATTTTATTACAATTTCAGATATTGTAGATTTCTGGTTTTTTGGCAAAGTATATGTATGTTTTAAGCATTTAGAAAGTAATCAAGCATTTAGAAAGCATTTAGAAAATAATTTATCTTATGCTACCTACATATAAACAGAATACATATACAAATTATCACAACTGTTTCCAATAGCGATAACCAAAAACCAAGTCCATCACCACTAACTACGAACCTTACACAATATCTCTCTCGCAAGGAATTAATTGAAACTCACACGATAACACTACACTACGAAAACAAATACTACAGTAACAATAATAAGTATGGTTTAAAATCATATGTTATCAAATACTATCAAGTCTCGTTTTAACCCTTGACGCAAAAAGCGGGGTGTTATAAGTTTAACGTGTTGACCTGTCTATAGCATCATAGCTCCCAAACGGATGAACCGATTTGAATAATTCATTTTTTTTAAAAGATGACTTATGCGAGTTTTTAGCTATTTTTAAGTCCCGACGCAAAAAGAGGGGTAAGTTTAACATGTGCTTAAACCCCCGACACAATATAACAATATTGTTAATTCAGTTTCTTATTAGAATATCAAATGAAAACAAAATTTTTGAGAAACATCAATATAAAGGTAAATATAGGTGTAAAAGTCGATTCATTCAATAAAGTAAGCTTGACAATTTTCTACGAACGGATGTCTCCTATCACCCGATTTATTCTTGGCGCCATCTTAACGAACAAAATGTTGACCCTTTTATATACTCCACGTCTATTATGAAGGGCCTATTCTTAACGAGATCCCTTTATACTCCCAAACATCGACGCCAACAATAAGAGGTCATTTGTTTTAATTAATTTTCCTCATTAAACCTCGAGGGTTGTGGTCGAAAGTCTCGAGAAATGTTTTTATTTCATTATTGTTGTTACTTGTATAAATAGGGTAAAGAATATTAATTTTTCGCAACTTTTCACAGGCTTTGTATAAGAAGTTGTACGGTGTTTTTTTTTAAATATGACGTCTAATTAAATATCAACACAAAAGAGTAATAATTAAGGATGTTGAAGGAATAAGAAGAAATGAAAAAGTAAATATAATTTTGAACATTTCGTACGTCAGGATGTCTACTATCGCCTACAGTGTTATCTTTGTTGAATTTCCATTTATAGGTACTAACAAAATAACTCACCGCATTTCCCGTGGAACTTGACGGTTATATTGAGTTGGTTTTCGCACGCATGTTTGTCAAGATGGCAAACCGAGGGGTACTCCTTGCCATCGGTGCCGCAAACTGGCTTCCTTCTCTGGCAGCTCCTGGCACACCGGCATTCTGCCTGATTGTTAGTGACCACACATCGGGCGCCCGTAGGACACGTTACGCCAGAACAGGGGTCACCAGCTGTTTAAAAAGCTAAAATATAAAAGTTGCTAAAGTAACCAACAGTACCTATTTTAAAATCATTTTGTAAGCCTTGAGATGGCCTAATAATAATTAGAGCGATGATTGATTTCTCACATGCACATTTTAAATTCGTCGTTTGTAAATTTTAAGTTCAAAATATTAATATTATGAAATAACTTAAAATATTTTAGTTTCGTAAAGAAAATTACGTAATTTAATTGAAAATGACCAATTTAAATATTATAATGAGAAAATTCATCATAAATATAAAAAGGATAGATAATAAATATATGTTTGTGTTTTCTTATAAGTTTTAACAGCAACTCAGATATAAACATACATATTCTGCTAGGAAATATGTAGTTGAAGCAAGCGTTTCAAGAGTACCACATTTCCAGGAAGACAAAGAAAAGTTTTCTGTCTAACTAAAAATGTCGTAGAGGAAAGACGGTCGCCTTGTGCCAGCATATTTTTATGAGATATATGTACATAGTGCTAGTTAATGGACCATTCCAACGCTTTGCATATGTTTTATTTTAAAATGTTAAACTGAACCTTAAACATTCTTCTTGTTTATTAAAAAACAATTTTTATATCAAATACATATTTAAAATACATAGCGTTTTTTAGGAAAAAGTAAGTTTTATATACATTAAGATGAATGTATTAAAAAGCACATTTACATTAATACAAAAAATCTAAAGAGGTAAAAATTTTAAGTTTAAAAATTAAGTAGAGCTTTGAATTTGTTTAAAATGTCTCGAAATAGATTACAGGTTTTTCTTTTAAATATACATTTCAAATGCAAATAATTGTAAATTAGACACGTGTACGTATGTATAGTAAATACCTACTTAAAGGCAGCCTATTCAAGATTTCACTCTTGACTACCTAGCAACGTTAAGGTGATGGGTTATATGAAATCGATCGTTGCTGTTTTACTTGTTTTTTTAGCTTCAAAATAATTTTTTGACATTGTGATTTGGTAGAATATGCGAGCCCAAGTACGTTATTATCAGCTGGTAAATATAATACCAATTCCCGTAAGGCTGTAATTCTGAAATAGTAGAAGATTTCTGTATCCTTTGGTGTTTATAAAATAGTATTTGAGAGATATACGTAGAGTATTTAGTAATTTAATGCTCACCTGTCCATAACTAGCCAATTTTTTACAATCATTATATTTATGTTTTGCGTATTAAAGTATTTAAATTTGTATACTTACACGAATAAAGTAATTAAGTATAATTAAACTGTATAAGTTGCCAATTTGCTTTTAAAGATTCATGACTAATGATATACTACATTATATAATTAGCGCTTGGCAGTCAACACCTTGTAAATTATTTAATATTTGATCAATTTTTTCGTTAATTATTGCACGGTAATTTCCGTGCTGTTGTTATGACTTGATAAAGCTATGAAATAAAAGTTACAAAGTTTTTATTTTGAATACGTATCACAGTCACTTCATGTTTAATACGCTGGTTCATGTTTTTAATCGCAGATAAAAATATGTGTGACTCGGTAGTCGGTGGATCGCGCACAGTGCACACTATCATCTCTTAATGACACTCATTCAATAACTCAAAGACAATATCATGATACATACCGCATTCGCCTTCATGTTTGACACGAAGGTTAAGCCGTCGTTCGCAAGCTTCCTTCCGCAGGTAGCAATGATTGCGGTACGTGCGACCGGCGGTCGAGCATACCGCAGCTGCCGACGCCGGGCAGCTCGTTGGACACGCGCAGTGCGCGCGACCGTCTCCAAGGGACACACATTCAGCACCCCAGCGACAGAAAGTCTTTTCACATGCTTCTGCAATTTAAAAAAATTATTAAGCCTTTGACCGTGGCTTTGCTCGAGCCAAATTCGCGAGTGAGAGAATAGAATGAGACAAAATGTAGCCTATTAGCCACCCTTCAACTATTTCCACATAAAAAATCACACTAATCCGTTGCTCCGATTTGACCTNNAATTTATAATATTTGTATGGATTTTCAACATTAATTTGTTTGTATTAATATAAAAATGGTTTCTTCTATAGATATCTAAATTGATTAATAACTACTATAAATAGCTATTGGGTAATAACTACCCAATAGCTTCTTATAATAATGTAATTATTTGCACATTCGACAAAATATAAAAAATTATTTTATTTT
>JADGIL010008519.1:0-10329 GCA_020352625.1 Cactoblastis cactorum | reverse complement strand
GTCTTCTGTGGGAGTGTGGTACTTCCCCGGACGAGCCGGCCCATTCGTGCTACAGGCTAAATATAAGCCTGTAGCTGACTCCACACCCCTACAAGTAGTGGCACCATACCACTACTAGTAGTGGCTCCATACCACTGTCTACTGTTAAGACCCCTTAAGGGAGACAGACAATGTTAGAGGCACCCGATGGAACCCTTCTAAATATCACGACTCACGCTTGACCGTTTTCCAGCTTTAGTACCCGTGTATTCCGTCGTTTTGATCACGAAATCCAGTATTTGCCTTTCGAATTTTAAGCCAAAAACTGCGCCAGAAACTCCATAAGGAATATTTTTATTCTTTCAGTCAACAAAATGTGTATGCACCGCGGTATTTCAATGTTAATTTCGTTCTGGAGAAATTAAATGTGAATTTTGGAGGTTATATAGCTTTTTAGTAAGTAGACAGTCTGAAAATGAGCGCTGGGCGGCGTGTAAAAGTGCCGTNNCTGAGACGTCACCTGTTTGTAGGACACTTACACGTGCCTGTGTTTTGATTTTATTATTTTTCGTGCTAGTGTTGGCGAGAAAAAAAAAACGTAGAATTTGGCAGCTGTTACTCTTTTCGCGCAGATTGTTAAAGTCAATCAAGGAAAAGGGCTTTAAACAGAAAGTCTCATAGATGATGGGCTAGCAACCTGTCACTATTTCTGAATCTCCATTCCACCAATAAGCCCACCATTTTGTTAAGCGTGGTGGTCGAATCTCGCGACTCTTGGCTCTGTCTACCCCCTTTAAAATGATTAAGACTTGATAGATCTGTATAATAATGTATAACATGTAGGGATAAATAACACAGATTGAGTTAGCCCCAAGTAAGTTAAATTTGATAGCAGCTGTTACACTCTACGTTTTTCTTCCGGTCTTGGACCAGCATGGAAGATACTATACATCATTATTAAAACATTTATCTTTTAACCAAAATCAAAATCTAATCAAAAATCAAATTATTTATTCAAAGTCAAAATATTTTATTCAAATAGACCAGAATGCAGCACTTTTGAATCGTCAAATTGTTCATTTTAATTTGGTTTTTACAATTATCGACGTCAGTATTTTACTTAAAATTAATTTTACGACCACTTCCAAAGCGCAAATGGAGAAGAAGTGGCGAAAAGAAGAAGAATTTTTTTTTTTTTAGTAAGACTTGAGTGCGTTTGACCTCAATCTCACCTGATGGAAAGCGACGATGAAGTCTAAGGTGGAGCACGCAAACTCAAGTAATGCCTATTCACTCTTGCCTTAAAAATCCTCATATTAAATGAATTCGGAAACAACGACGCAGGGAGGGCATTCCATTCCTTCAGAAATAAGACCTTCACAGGTACTTTTTCACGTCCATAGTTAATAAACATTTATATCTTAATCAAGCTACATACTACCAGCATTTCCGAACGACCACCAACGAATAATCAAGTCGTCATCCTTATTATTAAAAGTATACGAGAAAAATCTAATGGTAATATTTTCTCTTGTTGCAGAACCAGTGGTCGGATGTCCGAAAACGTGCTTTCCTTCAAAGCTGACGCCTCAGACAACAAGGCGAGGTACACCTGCGAAGCGAAGAACGTTATGATCAACTACACACTCAAAGCTGAGATCGATTTGACTGTGTTGTGTGAGTATTTTTGATTATTTTAACAACTTTCGTGGTGTGGAAGTAACTTTAAACATCGGTTAATGAGGAGGCTCGGGTTCGATCCCCGGTCCGGTCAAAATAGAAAATTGTCTATGTTGTTGTTGATTGAACGTTTTTTTATAAATGCTTTTTATTTTTTATAAAATACTAGCTAATGCCCGCGACTTCGTCCGCGTAGATTACTTAGTACTACTACAATAAATTATATCTCTCGGGAACTATACATTTTTCCAGGATAAAAAGTAGCCTATCTTTTAATCTAGGTCATAATCCATCGCTGTTTTTAATTGTAATTGAGCTTTGTCTGTACATTCAATAAATATTTCAGAAAAAAATATAGAGGGGTTCTTTATAGGGCCTATAGAAGCCAAAATCATTGTTTTTAGAATTTTTGTCTATCTGTCTGAATGTTTGTACATGCCTCACACAAAACTACCGAACAGATCTAGATAAAATTTGGCACAGCGATGGGCTATGACCTAGATTAAAAGATAGGCTACTTTTTATCCTGAAAAAATGTACGGTCTCTGAGGGATATAATTTATTGTAACCAAGCAATAATGTATTGCAATTATCATAAAATCTACGCGGACGAAGTCGCGGGCATTTGCTAGTTTATAATAAATACACAAATAGATAAACATCCAAGACAAGATAGGGACAGACAGCGGAAAGCGACTATGTTTTATACATACATAAATATGAGCATGTCTTTTTCCCACAGGGGTAGGCAGAGACTACATTCTCCACTTACTGCGGTCCTGACATACTTTCTTCGCTTCCTCCACATTCATCAATCTTTTCATACACGCTCGGTTAAGGGTACCTTTGACCTGCCCTTTTCTAAGAATGTCTTTTATTTGGCCGAGATATGTTTTATATAAACAAACATTGTTATATAATTTTTTGTTGAACACTACGTATTTTGCTTTGTTTGATTTTTGGCGAGTTTATTTTTAAGCAAGTCAAGCAAAGGCGAACAAGCCATGCATATTACTGCACTACCAAAACCATAATAGCTTGGCAAAAAAAACTACTCAAAATTAAAAAAAAAATATCCCGAAATTAGATCTTGATGGGTACTTTTCACGTCAATATATAATAAACATTAATATCTTAATGAAGCTACAGACCATCAGTACTACTACAAATCTAAAGGCCGGCAACGCTCCTGAGACCCCCCGGGTGTTGCAGGTGTCTATGGGCGGCGGTGATTACTTAACATCACGTGACCCGCCTGCTCATTTGCCTTCCACTGTCATAAAACAGAATTAATTTCTGACTATTTTACATAATATAGACATTATGGTATACAGATGATTTCTTATTATTTTTGTAATATTACATAGAACGCTCAGTCATGAAGAAAATTTGTACTTTTTAAACTACATATTATACCCAAAATACTACAATACCAACCTATGGCTGGTATGAAAAAAATCTTTATATTGTAGGTACCTATTTATATACATATAAATATGTACGAATATTACTAAAAAAACATACAACAAAAAATTTAAACAATGTGACTAATTTTTTGCCAAACTTTTTTTAATTGGCAAAGAAATTAAGTAGCGTTCACAGATAAAAAATATTATTTTATATTCCATACAATTGAATTACAAAATTTCTAAATATTAACTTTTTTTTATTAAACGGAGAAAATTTTCCTCTAAAATAAATATATAAATTAAGACAAATTGAGTTAGCCCCAAACCAAGTTCATAATTTGTATTATGGGATACTAACTCAACGACATTTTATAATAAATACATATGTACATTCAAGGTCCAGGCCAATCAGAAATATCATTTTCCATCATGACCTGACCGGGGATTGAACCCGGGACCTCTTGAACAGCGGTCAGTCACGTCTGCACGGAGGCCACGAAGCCGCGGCGCACAGCTAGTGATACCATACCTATGATCCATCCGGCCAGTCTGCCTCCAGGCGTGCCTGTCACGAACCCAGCCTGTGGTCCTCTGAGCGGACCCGACGTCGGACTAACAAGCCCTACCAAACAAACAGACATCTAGCTACTTAACTACATAATGGACTCTACTGCACTAACGATACAGCCTCTAATCTATTGAAATAACTAAACACTTATAGATATTAAAATAATAGGGTGGAACAGGGATGTGCCATTTCCGAATATATTTGGGAACATTCCCTTTTTTTTTATGTCAGAGGGAGGCAAACGAGCAGGCGGGTCACGAGATGTTAAGTGATCACTGCCGCCCAACTGCAACACCCGCGGGGTCACAGAAGGGTTGCCGGCCTATAAAAAGCCCCCGCCCTCCCCAAATGGGGATGGGAGGAAAGTTGAGCTTCCGGTTCTCCCACTTACAGGACGGAGCATGGCGGCTGATAGCCGCCATTCAGGCGTCGGTCTTCTGTGGGAGTGTGGTACTTCGCCGGATGAACCGGCACATTCATGGAGTCTGCTGCTTGTTTTGTTAGCCTGCAGCAGACTCCACACTATTACAAATAGTGGCTCCATACCACTACAAAGTAGTGGCTCCATACCACAAATTAAACATCCCGTGCTAGTTTATGGGAATATTCCCAAAGTTTAAATCACACAGATTAAGTTCAAAAGTTAGAAGAAAATGGGATACTAACTCAATGATACAATATTTTTATAATAAATACACACCGTATCAAGGCCAATTGGAAAAATATCACTTTACATGCTGACCTGACCGGGATTCGAACCCGTGACCTCCTGAGTAGCAAGCAGGCACGTTAACCATTACACCACGGAGGTCGTCATTTATTACTAACAAGCATTATTTATGCAAAATTTATTAAAAACAAATAAAAGACAATGTTTTTAATTTAGATTTGCATCCATAAGACCCCTAGCAGTAGTAGTTTCTGAGATTTTATGATGAGTGAGTCAGTCAGTCAGAGAGTCCACCAGTCGATAAAATGATAGCATATAGAATAACCACACAGTTTCTCAAGAAACTTTATCAATCAAAGTTGAATATATTTGAACATTCGACGTAGATTGTAAAGGCCAATCAATGGAAATGGCTTAAAGCAGGGGTTTCTTATAGACTATAATCTGAATTTGCATTTCAACGATACGCCCACCACTCAGTTAAGAGTGGCCTTAAGAGACTCAAGACACTGGAATCTGTCTATCCCGTAAGAGTAAAAGACGTGATATTCTGTATCTGTAAGTATTCAAAGGTCAGATTCCGTGCCATGGCGGAAGTATCTCTTTGGAATAGATATATGTAGTATAAATGGCTTCTAAACATATACGGATGTTTCGGTCGAATGTTCAAACTTCACAAATTAAAAAAACATGCATTGTATGTAGGAGGGGCAATAAAAAAAACATAATATACATTTAGCACTACGAGGGCGGGTCAATAAGTCCGTGACTTAAATTAAACCGACTTAGATTAAACCGCGATAAAATCCGTTAAATTTGTTTCATTTTAATGTCTAATATTCGTGTAAACTTAAGTCCGTGACTTTTGGAATAAAACAGATTTTTTGATAAATAAATCAATTTTTTTTTCAAAGCAGTCTCCCTTGAGCTCTATACACTTTGTCCAACGCTTCTCCAATTTATCCCTTCCAAAAAATATGATTTGTCGAGGTCAGTAACGAGGTCAGAAATTCAAAAAGTCACGGACTTATTGACCCACCCTCGTATAATCTAATGTATCAATTTCTAAATAACTGAGAGCAATCTACAGAAGACTTGTCGTCAGTACAACTACACGAGTACAGTACATAATTTTACAGTCTAGCGACCATCATAGTAGTTTTATTCGAATAACTGATACCAATAAATGTTTATGTAAATTATAATGCTAACCGGAAGTAAGAGACGGTTCGCTCCTGCATTTATACAACAACTTGATTTCGCTTTTCCAATGTATTAGTTCAGAATCATCACGCCAATCAAGTTTCTTCTCATCATTATCGCGTATCTGATATACGTCTTTCTGCAATTTCTCCTCTGTCCTAGTCGATTTTGCCAAAATAAACGAAGGAACCGCTAAGTAAGACATGAAATCACGCTTGACCCCTTGCAAAATCTCTTTTTTACACTTTTTAGGCGCAGAAATTTTTAGATCCGTCATCATAACCCCTAGTTTCCTTTCTCGAGCATTAGACGCGTTGTTTAAAATACATCTGATCACTGTAGCCACACCGCAATCTTTTGTGTGAACGATCTTGTACCAGTTTTGACCAGATGTAGCTTGGTCGGCAAGTTCTACATCTTTACTAGATATACCACGGACAGTTACCGTGGAACTTCTGCTATCTTTCAACATAATACCTTTTTTGGCCGCACCAAATCTGTCTAATGATTTTATTTCAAGTACAAACGCTTCGGTTACCATTTCTGCATTACGAGTATTACTAATTGGAATATATTTATAAACATTTGTTGATTTGTCATAGCTATCCGTTTCGGTAGATGCTGTAGCGCATTCTTTTGTTATTATAATAGTGTTGGTTCCTACTGTGTTTGTTAGAGTTGCTCGATTATCACTAGTACTTGTGTTCGCGTGTTTTGGATATTTTAAATCTTTAGACGAGGAGCAAAATTCTGTATCTACATCTTTAGATTGATATTCCTCATTATATATCTTACCTAATAAGCTGACACCTTGAATGTTTACGCTATTTTTGACAACCTTTTCATGCCTCTTCTTTAACTTTAGATATAGACTATTTATATCTTTGTAAAGGGTTGGTAAATCTTTAGACAGGTACGTCAGATTCTCCAATAATAAAAGTATGAACTTTTCATCGATAATCTTTGGCGTCTGATTTTGAAATACCGCATATTCATCGGGGTAACTAGACTTTTGTTTTGTGGCTGCATTTGTGAGTGAATTAAGAATAACTCCGTGGCATTCTTTTAATCTGACTCGTTTCTTTGCTTGTGTCGAAGGCACTTGGCTTGAAGACGTTTTATTCTTTTGGAACGACATGATGTAGCAAGAATGAGTATCACCATTTTTCTCTTCCTGTCTAGAATTTTGGTAGAATTTGCTACTCTTGAATGATAAATCTAGCGAATGCTCGCTCTCATGAACTATTTTACAGCAAGCCTTTGATGGTATTTCACTGTTACTCAAGTAAGATTTCAAATTTGTCTGTTTATACTTAAAATCTGAATTGTTATGATTACAACTCCGCTTTCTTTTTTCAAAAATTTTACTCGAAGAACTAATCACATTTACCCAATCTTTGGGGTCTGTTTGTGTTGTAGGTAGTGTGTCTTCAGAGAACTTCAAATTTAAATGAGTCCTATGATTTTCTCCATAATTTTGAGGCTTCTCTTTTAATTTAATTGTTATAGACATCATTCCTTTAACGTCTGGATCACTGAACATCGAAATGTGCTCTAAGTTGTATTTAGATAAATCTATTATGACTGAATTTGAATCATTTTCTTCACGGACCAAAGTCTTTCCTGGGTATTCTTTCATAGATCTACCTAACTCATCTTTAACTTTGCGTTGCGCTTTTGTTTTCGCGTTGCTGTTCTTTTGACCTCGATCAACATTAATTTTAGAAAATACTGTTGTGACCTTTTCAAGTATTTCTTTGAGATACTGTTGGCCTGGATCTAAAATTCTGTTTTTTTCTTGTTTATTGGATACATTTTCCGTTATAACACTCTTTGACAGTTTCTTTTGAACAGCCTCAGTTACAACCTCACATTCCAATGTATCAGGTTTTGTTAATGTATCAGCAGAAAGCGAGGCACTGTTTTCTGTTGTACTTCCACTTGTGTCACTAAGAACACCTAGATACGCGTTTAAGAAATCTTTAGCAACGTCAGGTGGCATATCTGTTTCACTTATAAGTTGATTAATAGTTTCCTGTATCTTTGGTATTTCGGCGGATGAGCTAGAGTCATTAATGTCATCACTAGTATTGACGTTAGACTTTTCTGATAACATGCCGATATTATCTAGTAGGGTTTTAGTAATCCTAACATCTTTCCGTTTGCTTTCAGGACTCCGTATGTTATCACACCAGTAAACTGTATTCTTTAAAAGTCTTTCTAATTCTTGTATTCGGCGTCCTTTTTCAAAACTATCTGTATCTTGTTTCGGACTGTGGAATAGGGGTTTAACATTTTCTCTATATACTTTAGGATGTATTCTAACTAGTCTACTAGTATTGTCAATTCTTGAATGATATTGCGTCTCTCTTGACGTAAGGCTAACTCGGATACAAGACACTTCTCTATCCACTGCAAAATTGCTAGACGAATGACAATTACTCGATCCACTTGACTTGTTACATTTTTGAATGTATTGAAACAATGCTTTTTTGTTATATTTCAACCAAAATTCTAGCAAACATCTGAATAAAGTTTTAATTGGATTCACATTATCCTGATACAGTTTTAATTCATATAACTCTTCTATAATTGTATTTACATATTTTTTTAAATGTTCGTAAGTGACAGACGATTGTGGATATTGATTTTTAAATAATGTTAACAATATTCTTTCTACAATGTCGCTGTACTCGGAAACAGTCATTGAATCCTGGATAGATATATGCCTTAATTTTTTGAAATCGTGTTTTTTGGTTAGGAACTCGTTTATTCGATAAACGGATGGCTTTTCGCAATCAGTGATGTCAGCATCACTAAAAAAGTTTTCATCTGATTTGGAAACCTTTGATACTCCTCCTAACAGAATGCATTTACTGAAAGGCTTTTGAAGTTTGGGTTCGTCAAGAATATTCTTGTATTTGACCAAATTAGTTGATTTTCTGCTTCTCTTCATGTGTTTGTACTCTCTGCGGCATTTCTTTCGAACGAAAAAGAAATAAGCTGGGGTGGGTTCCACTTTATTAGTGCGGAATATCGATGCATCCGTTTCAAAGGTATTTTCTTTTATATCACGTAAAATATCCATATTCGTTCGACTTCCCTGCCTTAGTTCTGTAGCCACGTAAATAGATTCAAATTTAGGATCATTTAAAACATTATCAGCGCTTTTTTCACATGATTTATTTTCAAGTGCAGATTTGTGTTCATCATTAGTTACATTCGAAGAACTATAATGTACTACGTTAGAATTTGATACTGTATCATAAATGTTTTCATTTTTATTATTTGTTATATTAAGAGAAGCGAAATTTTTATTTTCACATTGAGTATAGAAAGTATCACTAAAATATTTCACTTCATCAATTTTACTAATTGAATTCATACCTTTCGGATTTTTGGCAATTGTTACATCTTGATACATTTTGGAAGATTCAGTCTTTGGTTTAAAATTTTGGAGGTCCCTGATTGAGTTTTTGTTCAATGGAATATTTGAAAAGGTAGATATGGCTTTCTCGGGAGGGACAAGTGATTTTATTTTTAATTCTTCTGACGATGTGGATTCCGCTGACGTCAAGCTTTTACAAGAAGAACCTTCGAGAAATTAGCTTAAGTCAGAGAAGGGTCTATAGTCTATAGAAAGCAAAACAATCCATTAAAATATAAATAGGTTGTAATAACTTACGTGATGATGTATCAGTTGGTTGCAGGTCTTCCAACGGGGCGTGAATTTTGGGGATTGATTCTCGCGCTCCGAAAGTTAGTAGATGTTGGCGGTATAAGCTGAAAAAAAATGTACCATGAATTGAACAAACAAGTGCAGTCTTGTACTATGAAGTTAATTTAATTAATATACGTTAGGACAAATAACACATACTGAGTTAGCACCAAAAAAAGAGATTTGAGTTTTGAGAAACTCACTCAAGGTAAATATTTCAGAGGATTAATATAATTGAGATTTGTTTTTTTGTCAATAATTATCAAAATTTAAACTTTTTTATTCAAGTAAGCCTAATGTCATGTAGGCCTAAGTTTTGAATCGTCATTTTGCTATTATATAGTGCAAAGCTATAAATTACCACTACCAGTAGTGGTATGAGCCTGCTGCATGTTTTTTTAGCCTGCAGCATGAATGGGCCGGCTTGTCCGGGGCAGAAGACCACACTCCCACAGAAGACCGACGTCTGAATGGCGGCTATCAGCCGCCATGCTCCGTCCAGTGAGTGGGAGATCCGAAGGCCCAACTACCCAAGGGGGGGTGGTGGCTTTTTAAAGGCCGGCAACGCTTCTGTGACTCCGCGGGTGTTGAAGTTGTCTATGGGCGGCGGCGATAACTTAACATCGCGTGACCCGCCTGCTCGTTTGCCTCCCTCCTTCACAAAAAAAATACCAGGAAACATCATGACAAGGAGCTTCCAAGTAGATACCAAGTACCAGGCGCTCACTAATAAAAAGAAGCTTACCGATGCGCCTTCAGAACGTTCAACCACGTGCGAAACACATCGGGCGTCTTAGCACGGAGGTGGTATATAAACTCGTCGGCGTCGATGTCGATGCGTCGCCGACGCGCTTTCGCCGAAATCACCGACAGCCCGACATCGACGGAGCCGTGCAGCCGGCCGCGGGCCACGTCCGTCGGCGAACGGGCGTAGACCAGTATGCCGCCGTCTACCACGAAGTATCGCTGAAATTAAAGTTAAATGGCGTAGGTGAAAAACCCTTATTTGAAAGCTCTTATTTTTTTGGGATTTTTACTTACGCCTTTTTAGACTTTTTAAGGTACAGTCGTAATCGTCATCAAATTACATCCAGTAGTTTTT
>JADGIL010008512.1:0-10381 GCA_020352625.1 Cactoblastis cactorum | reverse complement strand
TCGCAAACATTCTGCGTCGAATAAAAAAAGAATTACGTAAATCGGACCAGAAACGTCGGCGTAATCGATGTACATACATAAAAAAAAAAAAACTATCCGAATTGAGAACCACCTCCTTTTTGAAGTCGGTTAAAAATCATTGTCAATTATGCCATGAGTTGGAAATCAATTTAAAAGTGGACAAGCGCTCAGGACGCATGAATCCGGGCCCTGAGACCAGCTGGCATCATGACAACTAAACTATAGAGAACGTAAAAAAAACTTAAATATCGAACGTTTTAGGCGATTCTGGTCCTCTGCCGCTCATTTTCACGGCGTACTGCAAATGCCACCTGAATACGCAATGAGTAATCTCTGACGGTACGTATTATGTAAAGCGATAAGTCTGTCTAGATTTATTTCATCCCATTACTGCTTAAATTTACAGAATTTTGCTAGAACAGAAAAACCAGACGTTACAGCTGCAATATCCATTTAGCTCTTCATGAAATTTATTCTCACATGTTTATTACATACATATATAACTTGCATCCATATTGTGTTAAGTTTCTGCCATTCAATCAAATTTATATAAAAATAGTAATTATGTTTTTCATTATAAAACGATTGAACCAAATTAGGTACTATAGGTATTTATTGTTCGAATAAGCATTTATAATGCTTGTTTGCTTATTTAAATTTTGCTTGTTTACTTATTTCATTATTATAAATATATGTGCTTTTGTTATTATTTGATTCCTCGAGAACATCAGCAGACAAACTGTTTTAAAGTTTGGCAGGATATCTAATATGCCTGTTTTTATTTTCAATAAATGAATTAAAAAAGTAATTAGCAAAGCTCGCGGCTTTATAAACTAAGGGCTTGTATTTTTTATTCTATTTTATCAGTGTTTTGTTGATTCAATGTACATATTATACTAAATTTCAAATAACATTATAATAAAATATTCCATTTATTTGAAATATGTAGTTCCATCCATTGATTTGTAAGAGTTAGTGTCATCATATATAAATTAGTAAAATGATGATTTTACAAATTGTACATTAAAGTAGCATAAAATCTTAATTACAGCTAAGGAGTTTTATTACTAATTAGTTTACAGTAGTTTGATTTTTACTGCATACATTACTTGACTGACTTAACTATAGATAAGTATGTATAATTTAGGTAAGTTTTACATCTATACTTCTATAATAATAATAGAAAGAGGTAAAGTTTGTAACTTTAATTTGTTTAATTGTTTGTTTGTATGTTTATTTGTTTGTAAGGGCTTATCTTCGAAAATATTGAACCGATCATGAAAATTATTACACAGTTAGAAAGCTACATTATTCAAGAGTGCTAAGAGCAATATCTTTTAACGCTCAACTTACTTGTTGGTAGATCTTGGAAGAAAACTGAAGTAATAGTGAGAAAAATGAAGAGCGATGGTAAAAAGTTATTTTAGTGTCAATTGGTGAACAATAATCCTAGCCTATATCATTTGACATCAGACGTTTAATAATAAATATATATAAAAACAAATTAAGTGGTCTCAAAGAAAGTTAGATGTGTTATGGGACAATAACTGAAAGAATTTTTTTTTTTCAATAAGCCCATTAATTCGTTTATATACGACTTTTGTTCTCTGTCTACGTGATAATTTACGAAACCTGAAAATGCTCGGAATCGCATTCAATTATTAATTTATAATAAAAAATTCTGTTATTTTAAATTTTATTTTCAGTTCTCATACTACTATCTATATTTTGTAACGATATCCTTGTACGACCTATAAGGATAATACAAAAAGGTAAACATTGGCTGAATCCCACGGGAGCTCCAGGGTTTTATAACTCTTTTAAAGAATCGTATGGCCTACCGCCGTTACTAGAACCTAGACCGTGCGAATCCTGTCCTAATGTATATATTCCCGTTTGTTCGTCTCATAATAAAACATACATGAACGCATGCCTATTTAAGTGTGAGAATCTTAAAAATGTCACAATAGCAAGAAGAGGTGTTTGCATTTATTACTAAAAAATAAATTTAATTAAGACCACAGTCTTTCTTTTTCTTCCCAAAAATCCGAGACGTGACCTGAAGGAAAACATGGAACCCAATATGTAATTTCTGAATCAATACAAAATGTGTCTGATGGTAAAAATCAACAAAAAATTCATAATTATCGGTAACATTGTATTTTACATACAAACATATGATTAGACTTTTCATAAGGGTAGGCAGATACTATTTCAAACTTTGTCATAAATAAAAGTAAACAGGATATGCCTTGCACTTATCTGTGAATATGTAATTATAATTTTCCAATAATGACGACGGCCGATAAATGGCCGCGACGCCTTATATATTACTTATATTCAGGGGACAAAGTGCGGGCGTGTACAGAATAATGCTGCTGTGAGCAAACTAGATAACAGATAGAGATGAAATATCATTGTACTTTTTAGAAGCTGCTTCTTTTCTTTTAAATCGATCAATCAGTTTTGTAAATGTGATAAATAAGACATATATTATGTGTGACAGTTATTGTGTATCAGTATGTCTTTGTCACTCTTTGATCTATACACGGAATATCCAAATCCATATATTCAAAATCACTTAACAATCGAATGCGCACATTATTTTTATATAGAAAAGATGGTAAACATACACATTATTAAATATAATACAAACAACTACGAATGAATTTACGAAAAAACCTACGCATTCACATTTGGCTAGTTATAAGTAAACAATGGATAAAAACAACACTACTAATCGTTTCTCTACTGTGATAATTATTATTATATATAAAAGCTAGTATCTCATTATTTCTCCGATCATTGTCCAAGAACCACCGTTCTCGTCTACGTAAAGATTTATTCCTATCTGTAACTGAGAGGGCGACGCGACAGTTTTTCCCAATTATAAGGTAAAGCGCCCCATTTATTAACATCTCGTCAGAGAAATCACGACTCGCCCGCCCCAGTTTACTTTTTAAGATACTTTATGGGTTGTTGGATCTCTTCGGTCGAACTTTAGCGAACATCTTCGTGAGAACCAATTTGTCTACTGCCCGCTAAGCTCTTGTTTTTATATTATTTATTCTTCTTCTTTTCTTCCAATTTTTTACTTATTTGATGCAATAAATAAAACAGAAAAATGACGAAGTCATCAGGATCAGTCATCGTATATACGACCGTCATTCGCGATAGCTCATTACCATTATTACCTATATAATTTTAAGTGTCTATTCCCAAAAATAAACCACATTATTTGGAATAGACACTTACAATTATTTTAATTGTTATTAAAGCAGCCCAATGTAGGGTCGGCACAACATGTAAGGTTCCTCCTTTCTGCATCGTCTGACGTCACCCGCACTGTTACTTTTTTCTTTACCATATGCTCATATAATCTTCTTTTTTCAATTCCTTCAAAGTTACAAAACTTTCATAAAATTAAACTTACAAATTACTTACTTCTTACAAATTAATTATTGTTTCTTCGTTTTCCGATTGATATTTTTGCACCCTCACGGAATGTTTTTTTACCAACTTGCTTGAAAATTGTAATATGAAAAACATTGTTATTGAGTGCATTCAAAATTTAATTTCTACACCGTTTTTTTAAGATACTAACTCAATGTGTAATTTATGAACGAGTGTAATTTATTTTTTGATTATAAATAGTGATTTAATTGTCCACAACTAACCTACATACGACTTGGAATGAATATTATGCTGATGAGTGAATTTTTTTTCTTCACTAATCTGTAAATAATAATTTCCTACACTTCGATTTTCTCTTACAAAGTAATCCGAATCTATAAGATGCTTGAAACGTAAAAGTTTACATAAAAATAAACATTGAACACGTTGTTGTTTCGCAGACAATCATAGCACTGGGACTCTCTAAAACGTTTTTAAGAGCAGCATTATGTGTAGTGAGTTCGCTTAATTGCACCCATCCACCCATCTGCTCGCCACAAATATTACTTACACCGCTGACGTTTTCAGGAAACGTGTAATTAAAAAACGCTTTTAACGTTGGAAACTATTCTATAAATAAAAAAAAACTTTATTTTAATTGTGTTGTGTTGGATTATAGTGATTAATAGATGGAAGGAAAATTACTTTTCAGGGGGGTTTTTACTACCTGACTTTGTTTTCGAATTCGACTTAGTTCTCGTGAGTCTTAATTTTATGATTTGCGTCTTAATAAAAATTTATTTTTACAACAAATCATCATTCAAAATTAATTAAAGTCTCTTTGGCTCCTATCAGTCTCTCTAGTCAAGTAGAACTGAAATTATAAATATTATTACTTCCTACCTCTTTTAATATTCTTTCAAAAGAATATTTCCTCTTTAAAATAAGCATAGAATAGTACAAAAATGTTTCTAATTTCTCAAGAGAATAGTTCGTACAAAAGCATTGTAGTAAGAAATGTATATACAGTGACTGCAGTATAAATTCAATATCTTATTTGAATATTTCTTCCATTATAAATAAAAAAAACAATAAATAGAGCTATTCTTGAAAGTTACTTGTTAAAATAATATAGCTTAACTTCGGTCTTCTGATTTATCACCCTTTCTCTGCGCCCATAGTATGTAAGTTGCTTAACTTTTATGACGTATGATGATTGTATGGAGTTAAAAAAAAATAAAGTTTTATTTTTTTGAACATCGCATCGCAACGCAACACAAAACAAAAACTCACTTAATCTGTTAAAAATGTCACATCTGTTCAGGGACTGCATGTTGTATGTGTGGCGCACTGGCAAACTTGCTCATACTACACACCAATGATTTCTTCATTTATATATTGGATGGACATAGTTTTCAATTTAAATAAATGTATTTTTATAGGGACAATTATCATAAATTAATGTAAATAATCTTTACCATGTAAGGGAAAGATAAGATACTATTTATCCCTTACGGGGTAGACAGAGCCAAGGGTTTTGAAACTATAAGGCCACGCTAAGCTAAATGAGTAACAAATAGAGTTATCACTAAAGTAGGGGTACTAACATAAACACATTATATTTTAGATAATCATTTAATACTCAGGAAAATCTGAAACACCTATTAGTCAAAATAGAAAATTATGATTTTCTATCTTAACCTAGCCAGAAATTTTCACTGCGCCTTTGAAATCACCAAATACTGCACAATAATACAAAAATCACCATAATAAATGTTTATGATTACGCGCGCAGTCCCTCGCACTGTACACACATAGGAGATCAATACATTTTATCCATAAAGTCATTTTCCCTCTAAAGCCTAAGAATTTTATCACAGTCGTTTTAATAGTTGCTCCGGTTACACAAATAAATCATTCAATTCTGCTTGTATCAAAGTAAAGTTAAAAAGGTAAGACAAGATTAAAAAGGTAAGGTGAGATTATCTAAATCATCATAAAATTTATAATTTTGGCAATATCTTGGTAATGCGCTATCCAGCAAATAAGATATTTAGATTGAAGTCGGTGTCAGCAGCAACTTGGACAACTTAGTGCACCGAAACTACAGAATTTTCTTCTTTCGATGCTTTATTGGAGCAATATACGAAGTTCGGGGAAATATGCGCGTGAATTTCTTCGAAACTACTACGCTATTTTATCGTAATTACTCTAAATAGAATAAAGTTTTGCTGAAGAAGAGTAAGTACTATTTGGTACTAGAATTGTGAAGTGTTCTTTCAGAATATTATTCAAAAAAATGCATTAACCTGCCAATTTTTTGGTAATAAGATATCATTTTAAAAACCTAACTATATAAAATCAGTGCAAAATCAATCCTATACACAAATTAACGGAAATTTAGAAAATGTCCATCGTAAGTAGCAAAGTCTACTAAAAACTATATTGTCAATTTCTTAAATTTTGCAAATTTGATATTTGAACATTACTGTAAATATAAATAAAAAAAAATAACTCAGTATTCAACAGTGTCAATTGATTATTATCGGTGCAACATAAATTAGTCTATAGCTCATTGTAGTGGAAATATATTTTACCACCCGCTCTCGCTCGGCACGGCTAAGTTGAACTCAGATTAACTTTGGGTATTCGTGGTTTTCTTACCTACCTTTCCCATAGTAGCAGTAGTAGATACAACAAGAAATTCATATTAATAGTATATGTATAATAAAAACTGTATTATATTAAGAACTGCCCGGCAGTTTACTAATTATAAAATGCTTTTTCAAACCTAATACAAATTCGTACTCCTACTAATGTTATAAATGCGAAAGTTTGTGAGGATGTTTGTATAGATAGATGTACGTATGTTTGTTACTCTATTACGAAAAAACTAATGAATAGATTTGGATGAAACATAAAGTTAACAGACGCGAGCGAAGTCGGGCGCAAAGCTAGTGTATTTGTATTAGGTATAATTACTTATACTCTCAAATAAGTATCTCTATATTAGATATATTTAGAATAGTTCATTGCGAAATTTCTTCATACAAAACTATATTTTACTAAAATATTATTTTTAAGAACTATCCTATCTTAATTATGGACTTGCATACTAAAGCAAGTATTACACATAACAAGTTTAGGCCAAATTGTTGAAGTTGCTCTTACCCGTGCCGTAATCCACAGATATTACCAGCAGCAACATGTTAATAGCAGATATTAACAACAGTAATACGAATTAATACAATGCAGCGTAACTCCGTATTCATTTCAAACTCGGGCACAATGTAAAAACGGGACGTCGGAGTCTCTGTAGCCTTAATATCCGCTGTTTCAACTCGTAACCGGCTAACAATATTGCATTGCGTACGCCACGCGCTAGTTCCGTACTTATCGCGAAAGTTTCAGCCGAGGGGGGTGGGCGGTGGTGGGTTGGGAGGTGCAGTATCGATCGCGTCTGCTGCACACTGCACCGCTGTCTTCTACAGATCAGGCCTTATCGTCGGCCGGAACGAGCCTCCGTGGCTAAAAAGGCTTTGCGAGACATTCTGCAAGCGAACACGCACGCTGATACGAGCGCTCGAGCGTAACTGCACGCTTGCATGCTCTCGGCTAAGCTGTTTATTGAGAACATTCAATACATCTTGATTTAAACTTTTAAAAATCCTCAGCTAGTCCTACTACCGAGAGTGTCTGTTCCTTAAAAATGGTTGTTTAATTTTTATCAAGTTGCCTAAAGATATCTGACCATATCTTATTCTGGGGGGTTTTTGTAATCACATAAATACATAGGGACAAATCACACAAATTGAGTTAGCCCCAAACTAAGTTCGAGACTTGTATTATAGGATACTAACTCAACGATATGAAATTTATTTAGGTATAGGATGGCCAACTAGCAAGAGAATCACTCAATAATAAATGATCACCATACTGTCCACAGACAATAGCAACATCAGTGGTGAGACGCAATGGCTTTTTAAGCATACACAGACAAGTAAATAATGAATTGTTTGTTATTAAAAAATAATAAAATAACTTCGAAACAACTCGAAACATTGTTAAAATCCCGAAAACAACATAGAAAAACCTACAAAACATTGTATAATGAGTAACATTATTACATTGGGAAGTTTTCACGTCGACCGCTCCGATGCTATTTCGGCACTGGGTTTTTAAGTGGTTTACTGTTAAGGTGAGGTCACACAAGCAACGACTAACTCAGAAATTTATTATGAAAACTCTAGGCGAAAGATGCAAGAGAAAATATTGTAAGCTGCACTCGTTTCGGGCAAATTAAATGAAAAACGAAGTTAAGCTTGGCCGCCAAAGTTGCCTACTGAAGTTTTCTGAAGAGCCGCGCAAGAGTACGATAAACGAGGACGCTTCACTGTGTTGCTTTGTGTTCTATAGATTTTATCATTACATTTGAATTTCATACGATCTGGTCAGATGATTAAGCCATTGCGAATCATGGTGGAAAAGCTAACTGTTAAACAATCGAGATTGATCGAGTTCGGGCCCACTGCATCTGTAGGATAATCACAAATCATTCAAACAGTATAGATAGATGTTAGACCCACAGATCAGTAAAATATATAGACTAAACCCCATACTTCACGACAGGCAGTCACAAACATTTAGAAGCTGTGACGGGAACATCTTCGATAACCCCATCCTCTCCAAAAGGAACTTCTTGCAACAAAAAAAAAAACAGTTCGAAAGAGACAGTCAAAATTACCTTCAAAGATTTTACTGATTCTCGTTTCCACAATTTTTCGACAATGGAATTTTCGAAAATCCAAAAATACTTAGAAATGGTACACACTACGAGTATATACATAATAAACTTATTATTTCAATTTGGCGCTTAGTCATTCTATTATTACTCGATAAATATTTTCTGATATATCTGCCTTATAGTTGAGATATTTTCATGAAATTCTGATTACAGTTCCAATATCCCTTGACACAAGTACATATATACTCGTGGATACAATTTATTAAACAAAAAATAATTAATTACTACCTATTATATACTATCGTTTTTTAAATAATATTTCTAACGTACTCATTACTTCTAATAATTTAACTTTATACATTCAATCGAATCAAATGAAAATATTTATTCAGAAATTAGACCAATTAATAAACATTTAAATCTCAATCACGCTACAGACTATCAGCATTTTGGAACGACCACTTATAATAAGAGTGCTCAAGTTGAAGCATTGAAAAATAAATTGAAAACTTCTCAAAGCTTCCAGTTTTAAACTTGTGACGTGCTCAAAAATGCACGCGTGTGGAAAAGAGTAGGAGTGCATACAGAGGCGGCAAAATTCACACCGAGTCTTACGTCAACCAATAGCGAAGTAAAGTGGGCAAGTAGTGTTAGTCTAAGATCCGGATATACAACGAGCTACAGCCATCAGTTTAACCCAACAAACATTTTCTTGTATTAAATTAATAAATACATATAAAGGCAAAAAAATCCTTCATATAGTTATCTATCAGTTTTAGCTAAAAACTGCTTGCGATTTTTTATCTTAATCCTATAAGTCTTTGTTATCGTAATATGTATGAAATGTCTACATACATATTTTTAAATTATTGGGCTTAAGTCCCAAATGTGTTGTAACTAGCACAATACATACATATGTATTCAAATTACAATGTCCCATGCCTAAAAATGTGTTAATTTTTTTTACTGTACTTACAAACCTTACAAACTGTACTTGTTGTAGAAAAGTGGTTATAAATATTATTTTATAACCAACGCGGTTGTATAGTATCTGCCAAAAACCAGTCAACACCATACGATTGCCAAGCTTTGTGGAAATATGTTCAATAACCTTAACTATATTTCGATTGACAAGGACCTTGATGTGTATTCGTCTATACACACTAATTGGTATATATTATATATTTAATAAATAAAAAATATTTGATCGGAAAAGCAGATTAATGGTAAGACGTCACGTATTCAGATCCTGTACTATATGCACAGGTCGCGGGTCCTGGCGTATTTCCAAACTATTCAGTCGTCTTGCTTATCGATTTGACTCAGTGAAACTGTAATTTCTGGTTACGCGTCGACGCTCCCCAATGATCGGTTCATGCAGTTTATTCGTTGTTTTACAAGCAACCGATGTTATTCGGTATTATCTTTTTTTAACTAAAATAAATACTATTTATAATTTAAGAAAGTACTAATACATAACATATAAAATATATTCTAAAGTCGATCGTAGAGGACGTATTAATGGTTAAACAATGGTGCAAGAAACCTCTCTTTCATTTAATAAGCTATATAGTATCAAGTCATAGCAAAACATTTGTCATTGAAAAAGAATATCAGATACAAAAGTTTTACAACTTAAGATTTCTATATCAACTTATAGTAACAACCTTGCAAGTTGAATAAATACAATTTAGTTATGAATCGTCCATAATAAAACTTGTTCTAGTATTCCTCTGAGAATCAAACTCTCCTCCGCCGGTTCAATTATATTACGAATATCAAAGAGGTTTAAATTTTACTGAAGACGCTACCTACGAAACTAGTCTTGTTTTTCATCTTGGAAAAACTAGGTACTTTTACCATTTTATCCCATTTCAGCAGCTGTTTCGAAAAGTAATGAATAAAAAGGGAAAATTAGATGTTTTCTTAGTTGCAAAAGCGATAGGATAATAATGGATTTAATTTAATTATTTTGTATAATTAAATAAATCCATTATTATCTAAATCTCTACGTATACTTATGGCATATTACATCCCCAGTAGGATATGTACTTATAGGCCTCCTATAACGAAATTCGCATAAGCCTGTTATTATCCATTATCGCTTTAAAGTTGAAATAGAAGAAGAAATCTATGGTATTAATCTGTATATTTATACAATAGCTTTTAATCGCGGCTTGGCCGTGTGGAACTTAGTCTGTCACTTAGAACTATTCAAAACAA
>JADGIL010008507.1:38035-59732 GCA_020352625.1 Cactoblastis cactorum | reverse complement strand
TTTTGGTCCGGAAATACCGCTGCAGGCAATTCGTTCCTCTGTGTGGACATACGTGGTATAAAGTTCTTGTACTTGTTTCAATTATTTCACAAATCTTATTTTTAATTTCTCAATTAATAAATAATAAATAATAATAAATATAGGGACAAATCACACAAATTAAATTAGTCCAAACTGAATTCTCAAGGCTTGTTTTATTAAATAGTAACTCAACGACAGTTTATAATAAATACATATGTATATAGATAAACATCCAAGACTTAGGCCGATCTGATATAGACCATTTCCATCATGACTTGACCGGGATTCGAAGCAGGGACCTCTTGGTTGAAAGGCAAGAGCTATAATATTGCGCCAACTAAGCCGTCATTGCTAAATACGTATTGTTAAGAAGATGATCCATTCAGGATGGAAAGTTCTGCATTTTGTTGCCAGAAAACTACTTTATCGTGAACTTGTTAGAAATTAAATGATTTTTCCAATAGTTTGAGGTTACTGTAAATTAAGAAAAATGACACTTTAAATGATTAAAGTTTAATTATCAGATTACAGATACTTACAAAATTTACGTGACATTTATGAAATAATTTCATTTACACTTGATTTACACGTATATATTCATATTTATATTTTAACTTTCTTCCATCATTCATTTTTCTGACGTTTGATATAATATGAAACACCATAGATAACGTAAATATTATTGGACCTTTTTGATAACACGAAAATATTTTCGCAGGCATTTTCGTCCGCGTAGATTACTTAGTACTACTACAATAAATTATATCCCTCGGGAACCGTACATTTTTCCGGGATAAACAGTAGCCTATCTTTTATTCTAGATCATCGTCTATTGCTATGCCAAATTTCATCCAGATCTGTTCGGTAGTTTTTGTGTTAATGCGTGTACAAACATACAGACAAAAATTCTAAAAACAATGGTTTTGGCTTCTATAGGCCCCTCTAAAGAGCCCCTATAAATTTTTTCTTAAATATCTCCCATGTACAGACAAAGCTCAGTTACAATTTTATTATATGTATAGATTATATATTGTACTTTATTCAGAATTATAGACATCCTTATTTAAAAATAAAAACTACTGTAAAACTTACATATACATGTCTGTTATTTTATAATTAAAGATATTATTTTTGCTGTATGACATGAATTTTAACTTATTTTTAAAAACGAAATGGATCTTTCACTTGTCCATATTGAAAGCACATGTGACACTGCAGCAACTCAATGAAAAAGAGAAAGAATGACGTGTACCTATCTATACATTTAATAAAACTGTAAACGAGCTTTGTCTGTATATGGCAGATATTAAAAAGAAAACATGTGGGGGGTATTTTTAGGACCTATAGCCGAAAAGATCTTTTATAGAGTTGTTGTCTGTCTGTATGTTGTTCGCGCATCACGCAAAAACTACTAAATGAATTTTGATCTCGTGTTCACTGTTGTATTGTAGAAGGTCTAACTTTCAATATAGCTTTGTTTCATCTTGATACACCGCTTAGAATTCGAAATATTGACTGTTATAGTTAGCGCGGACGACGTCGCAGGCTTGATCATAGTCATAAATAAATATATGTACCTATATTACATACGATTTTAACTTAGGATTTTACATACAGGTGCTTAAGGGGAAATAACGATGGTTATGTGTAGTATGGACCAAAAGGTAAGACGGGAACCCTATTACAAAGACTTCTCTGCCTGTCTGTCCAGGCTGTGAAAAATTAGACAGTTGAAATGTTCACAGATGATAACATTCTGTTACTGCTTTAATAACAAATACCATGGACAAATTTTGTTATATATTTTTAATCCATGATAGGCGGTTTTCGTCGTATGTTTTTTAAATATATGTGTTACAGAATACCGATCAAATTTTCGTTCCGTTTGATAGTATATCCAATACGATTTCCTGACTACGCTTTTACTGTTGTACTGTACTCTATGGTTGAAAAAATTGTAAAAACAAATTAAACCATAAAGAGGGAGCATACCATACAAGAAATGTGATTTTTTGCCGTTTTTCATAGATTCATGAGCGAGTCCGATGCCTTGGCCGGTTATTTGAATATACGATGTACATAGATAGCTATACAAGAATACCCTTAGAATTTAGATATTAATAAAAACCACCTTTACCAACCTACTCATGACGTAAGAAAACAAGGAAAGACAGAATGCCGTTAAAGTATAAAAAAATTACAACCAAAGACACGCCATTATATTGATCTTTAGGCTTGATAACATTCGATTGAAATAGACACTCCCTTATTACCAAAGAGCTAAAGTCTATATTTGAATAGTGTTTATTTTATGTAAAAAACACACGCGAGGATTAGTCATCAAAGGTAATATGAACGTCCGCAGTTAATTGAATATGTACATACATAAAATAGATCCTTATTTCCCTATCTGTTCATCAAAATAGAACAAGTGTGTGGTTAGTCTACAAATATTTGTCGTATTTACGTTTTACTCCCAAATAAAACTTAATTTGTTCAATAAATGATTTTTATGCAAATAACATCGTATATTATTTAAGGAACGCGAAAATATGGGAATTCTTACTTACTTTAACTATCACTAGGTTTTATATCCGCGGACTCTAATCACAGCACTATTAATTAATTAAGAATTATCCAAAATTAACAGTTTAAAAACTACACAACAAATAAATTCATTATTCACTCATTGATTTTTTAAGCTAGATTAAATCTTAATCACAGTTAATTAATTAAATCTATTAGGACTGTACATTTTTTACGTTTCGATTTTCACTGACGGGGACTAGAATATGCAGTATCGTATGTTTTTCTGTAGTACCGCGCAAGCGTAGTAAAAGTAAGGTTATTTTGTCTCCTTTTTACCCATAGACGGATTGAAAAGAGAGGATAGAAAGCGGGACTGACATGCGCATTGTTATTGATAGAATTATTGGCGGGAACTGGAAAGGGATTTCTATGCGTAGGGAGTAAAATGATAACTGCTCGTAACCACTGCAGTCAGTACATTGGCTAAGTTCGTGGAATGCACTTCGTAACTGAGAAAGCCGCCCGGAAGCTGATTTTGGTTTGATGATTGCCAGCTCCTTAGAATGAAGTGTCAACTTAGCTAGTCAGATTAAAATAAATGAAAACGTATTATAACGATATAAATATAATAGAACTTTAATAATATAAAACATAGAAACACATTCATAGAATTTTAAAAAACTTGGCTTCATTTTTTAACCCGCCCCGGCTTCGCAAGTATTTTACAAACCTTCCGTGAACTACTGCAGTTTTCAGTTTTTCCTATTTACACGTTGATATATTACTTAAATGTTTCCCGTTTCCCATTTCCCGAACTCGTTCGTGTATAAGCATAAAAAGAGTTTGTGTATACCAGCTTAGATCTCATCGTTGCTTCCCATCTGGGTTTTGCTCCCCATTGCTGGGTTGAGGTCTAACGCATGTCTCTATTAAAGAAATATCTAAAACTGAACACATTAAACCTATTTACACTTAATCAAACAGTCATTTCATGGATAATTTCGAAACCCAAGATTATCGATTATATAAAGACTGCAGTCGCACTACGAATCGATTAGACAGTTCGGCCGAGGGAGGTCACACGATAGACTTCAATCAAAGCACCCCTCGTTTATGCATTTTACTTAATACCCTTCTACGCGTGACTGTTGATTGCCCATTATATTAAAGCTGGCTGTATAATGTTTATAATATATTTTGAATTTTATATGACTATAATAAAATGATTTTAATGTAATCCATACTTCCATACTAACATTTTAAATAGAAAATTGTGTTTGTTTGTTTATTCGTCTTTTACCTCAAAACGGAGCAAAGGATTAGTGTGATATTTTTTAAGGAGATAGTTGGAGGGCTGGAGGGTAGGAGGAGATAGTTAGAGTGACAAAGGCTATTTTTTGTCTTTTTCTGTTCCCCCACACTTGGAATTTAACGCGAATGAAAAGCTAGTAATATATATTTTAATGATCTGTATTAAAACTAGATGACCGGTAATCGATGAATGTGCAGGAAGCGAAGAAAGTTATGTCAGCACCGTAGAGAGGAAGAATTTAGTCTCTGCCTACCCCTGTGGGAAAAAGAGTCTATGTATGTAGTAGCTAATAAAAAGAGTCTATGTATCTAGCTAATGCCCGCGACTTCGTCCGCGTAGTATTTACGATAGTTGCAATACATTATTGCTCGGTTACAATAAATTATATCCCTCGGGAACCGTTCATTTTTTTATTTATTTAGACACAGAATTCGAATAAAAATCAATGTCACACCATAAAATAACAATACTACAAAATTCCAGATATGGAAAAATACGCCTTATCTTTTTCTTCTTACAAGGAACTATGAAACATCAAATAAAAGGAAAATATATTTCAAAATTTGTTTAATCATAAATAAATAACATTTTTGTTTGGAACAAAACAACCTCCATATTATTCACACACCATACAACTCTTCATTGTGAATTACAATTATTAATTATCTAATTACTTTCTAATAATACTTACAGTAATCTTAATATTAGTGTTGTACATAGTTTACCACAATTAATTTGAGATTTTTTTCACGTTGTAAATATCTAACTTATAGAGAGAATTATTCCAATTACAAAATATTATTTTATATATAATTTTTTGTAACATTGAAATTGGTCGTTATCTTGTCCGAATAAAGAAGGATATATTTTTTTCATAAATTGTATTAGTTTTAATTTATTTTATATACAGTAATGAAAATGATGAATTTAAACTTTTTTAATGATTTATTAGTACTCAGTTCTCAGTGTACCAAGTTAAAGTGCACTAAAATGTCCGTACTGCTTTTTATCAATGTTTTAAATATCACACATTACTGTTTACAAATTTCATATGTACTTTGGAAAATATTTAAAATTTAAGCGAGATTTAGTTTTGAATAATTTAATTATAGCACATTTTATGAGACTGGCCTTATAAAATTGAAAAATTAATAGATTGTAACTATCATAATTAAAATATCTCTGAAAATCAATTTAATGTTGTCACAGAATATATAATTACAATATTAGGTCACACCCATAAAATGCTCTAGTATTTATGGAAAGCTTTAAATTCGTAAACTTTACATATCGTAAATTGATAAACTTGACTACTTTAATTGACATTATTATACTTTTTTAAATATAGGCAAGGGTATATTTATGAACGACACAAAAATATGGAACCGGAAATAAATATTGGAATGGATTATTGGTGCCGTAACTGTCTTTATTTATTCGTGGAGAAAAATTAAAGTAATTTTTAATTCAACATACATATACTTATGAAAATAAATATGTAGAAATATACATACATTCTATGAATTCTAGGAATAACTGAAAAGCCATATCACACATATTTTTTTTATGAAAGAGGGGTCAAATGAGCAGGCGGGTCACGTGATGTTAAATAATCACCGCCGCCCATAGACACCTGTAACACCCGGGGGGTCAAAGAAGCGTCACCGGCCTTTAAATTGCAATAAGTATCTATATTTTATTCAGATGGATAACTTTTTAGATCAATCTATATCGATATAAGTATTATTTGTGAATAATGTTATTGCCATTGACATATTAACTTATTAAAGCTGTAATTTTAAATTAAAGATGGAGAATGGGTAAATCTCGAACATAATTTACTTTTTAATGAAATTATAGCAAATTGGTCCAAAATTTCGTGTAATTCCTTTTTTACGTTTCAGTTAATAAATGCCCTTTTTATTGTTAAAACCGTTCAAATACATATAATAGATTTTGGTGCTTCCTTATTTCAACGCCCAAATCATAGTTATGTATAGCGTGTTAGTGTATCTTACACAATGGTAGGATGCGAGGCCAAAGTTCCAAATAATCGATCCATTACTGAAACAAGTAACCGGAAATTTAAGTGTAAGTACTAACCAATTATCATGTTAGTAGTATTTTAACTTATTTACAAAACTTAGAGCAAAAATAGGATCTATTTTATACCTAGCAATATTAATGTATCACTTTTTAAAAATATATAAAATAATATGAAAAAACATATTTTTTTTTAGAAATGAGAATCTGAAAAACAAGGTTTGTAACAATTCGTTTTTAATTAAAAAGTGATATAGTTAATATGCTACAAAAATTAAGTGTAGTATATAATTTTTACTCGAACTAAGCTACCATATTAAACCACGTATTTTTCTGCGACGAATGAGTAATAACTGTTTTTAATTATAAACATTTCAATAATCTGATCTTACGAAAAGCTATTGAATAATGTGCCGTTAGTTTATTTGTATTTTCTGATATATTTATTTACAGACCTGGTTATCCGAAAAAATAGATGATTCCATGCTTTCGAAAACATGTCATGCTGTGGGTTTGTTTGTATTACAATTCAAAGCACAATCTATGCTAGTGTTAGTTCTGGTATATACCCTTTGGGCTGCAGAGGTTAGATGGTAGTCGCTCTGAGCCAAAAATTAACATCAGAAAAATTAACATTAACCAAGGCAGGCAAAAATTAAAGCAGGAGTAATGTTAAGTGGTCACCGCTGCTCATAGTCACCTGCAACACCCGGGGGGTTACAGAAGCGTTTGTCGGCCTTTAAGGACTTTATACACTCTTTTCTTGAAGATTCAGATATTCTACAGTGTGACAATCATGACCATACAAGATAATTCTTATAGCGGTTGACATTTAAATTTAATTTTTTACCTACATAACAAACGAACGGCACAAAAATTCTGCTCCATAAAAAATAATGACAATTTAAATATTGATGATTCATAAGTTACGATTAAAAGCGACATACTGGTCCATATCAACTACGTGGTTATATAAGTGTGATCCAATCCTAGACAACAATCTTAACCAATACACTTTACAGACAAATGAATATGCCATATATTACCACCTTAATACTCAAAGCGTGTTACAACTTCATCCACAGTCTAGACAAAATAACGTTTTAGTACAACATCTACTAGAAAACTTTTTGGTATTTTGGTCATTTTATTGATATAACTAAGAGACAGTTAGGCCCTTATCATTTATTCTCTATGGTTAGAATATTCATAGAAATAAAATCAACTCTAATGTGTATTCATTAGAATGGACATTTAAATGATACGTTTACTAGCGACCGACACACGAATGACTCATGTAAATACGTAGGAATAATCGAATGAGGTAAATCAAACATTTAGGTACATACTTTAAAATTTCTTATATATAGATTCTTAAAAAAGAAATGTAAAGCTAAAATGAAGTGTACAAAAATAGTGACATGATCGTGATGACTTATCGAAACTATGTATATGTATAGGTACGCCACGCGTTAGATGAATTTCATATGCGACTAAAATCATGTTACAACTCGAATATCACACAGCTAGGTTTGTATCGCTTGGGTACTCGTTATTTATCTCGACTACAGACCAATAGAAATGATATGAGTGAATACGGCGGGGGTCAAATTTAATCGATTTCAAAGCTGTGCATTACACAAACGTAACGCAATACTCGTATTATCAAATTTATTACAAATAAGACATTATATATGATATTACTTTACAGACACACACAGGACACAAAGGAACTAAAACAATTTAAAATCGAACGAACTCTAAAATGCAACGTAAACCCTATCACATTTTTCTAAAATGTTGTGCTACACGACGACCGTCAGAGCTCCCTATTGGCTCAACGAGGTTCATCGATGACCGTGGTTACGGACGCAATCAAAGATGGCGACGCGTTCACAATACGTGTCCTCACCGCTCAGTTGAGGTCGTGGAGATGGCAAAACTTGTTGTCACGCGGCGCGAGCGCAGAGCTGCAGAGCAAGCCGACCACCGGGTTCTCCAGATTGTCATACTTGGAGTTCTCCGACGACAGACTGACGGCGCCGCTGCTGTCCCCCTCGTACGTATTCTCTGTGTCATTTTGAGAATATAAACTCGATTTCTCGTTCCTCTCGTGCGTCTCTTTTTCGAGACTGTAATCGATTTTCTCACCGTTTTCAGCCATTTCGATCCAGTGCGCCCTGTTGCTCTTCACCCGGTCGAGCATCGGCTGCAAAGCTGGAGACAGTACTGCGAATGCCTGGAAGTTATAAAGTACATATTTAGAATTTTTGAAAACTAATTTGAACTTTAAAGTAAAGAGATTTTAAAATACATTTCGATATTTAATTATTCGAATGCGTTCGATCCCAATTTTTTCTGAAGGGAAGCCAAAATGGTACACACCCACTAAAATACTAATTCAGTTTTTACCACAAAAATTCTCAGAAACAAATTATGACTTAGTATGTCAATAATATTTCACTGATATAAAACAAATGAAAAGTATATTTACCTCGTAAATAGGTAAGCAAATAGAATCGATGAATTTGACTTGCATAGCAGGGAGCTCGTCTTCTTTATCTCTGTTCATCAAGTCCTGAAAATATTGATTATATTAACCACTATCCCACTTCGTTGAACGTAACCTATAACACACCTGAATAGTGTAACTTTTTTATTGTGAAAGTATTTTTATGACCGGTTCAGTATTTCTGAAGATTAGCCCTTACAAACAAAGTTACAAACTTTACCTCTTTATAATAGTAGCATAGCAGTATAGATATAGATCAACAAAATAACACAATACCTATTGTATAATATTCTAAGATATGACGCACGCAGTTTTTAAATAATTATAATTTACACCTCAATCAACCATAACAATATACCTATATAATTTCCATTTTATGTATCTTTATGCTACAAAAATTATGATTCCTTTCGGTATTTGTGTCAGGGGTTAAAAAGTCATCTAGAGCACTCACAATAGGGGTGAGATTGAGGTTCTGCCTCTCGAGGTCGCCCTGGCGGAAGAACTCGCCGGCGACTAGCGCCGCGACGCGCCGCTCCACCGGCCAGGGCTTGGTGATGGCGGCGAGGTCGCACGCCGTCATCAGCATCGCGCGCAGCAGGCCGCGTCGTTCGCCGCACTCGCCCCACGCCGCCGTCACGCCGCGCTCTCGCTCCACCAGCTCGATGAACGGTACGCGCTTCCTGCAACCACAAGAACAAATTTAATCTTTTACGAGCCTTTGAGACTTTTTTAAATTTTCTACTTAATTTTTCTACCACGCTAGTCTGGGAGCGAAAGAAAAACGTGGAATGTGCCAGCTGCTACTCTTCCCGCACAGATTGTAAGTCAATCAACGGCTTTAAACAGAAATTCTCATAGGCGATAGACTGGCAACCTTTCACTATTTAAATACACCACAAATCTGACCATTTTGCTAAGCGTGGCCTTCGAGTCTCGCTTCTCTTGGATCTGTCTACCCCGTAAGGGATAAAGACGTGATACTGTATCTGTTATTTAACTACGCATTTACACCCAAAAATACACACACACTGTACAGTTACAGTGTTAGTTACACAGTCCAGAGAGGCGAGCGATATCGTGTACAGGAGCGCGCAGTGTGTCAGAATGAGTAAAATAGTTTTTTTTTACCCGATACTTGAATCAAACATACACTTCTCTCCGAGCATGTGAAAATGTTTATTTTCTAATGACCAAAATTAATTAAATTATTGTGACAAAGTTGAGTCAAACCAAATAAAATATAAATAATTAAATACCTAAAATATACAGCTAGATCGGTGGATAAGATAGCATCTTCGAGCACTTTGACCACTCTCTCATAGTCCTCGGAAGATAAGTTCGCTAGGATCTGGTTTCCGGGCGAGTTGAGGATCATCAGGCACTGGTCGAAATGGTGATGCTCCATGGTTGACGTGGAGTATAATTGGGCCAGTGGCGATGATGCCCTGAAATCAATGGGTTTAATTGTATACATAATCGGTGATTTAATGAAATAATTTTCCTTTTCAAATATCGTCATTTTTCTTGTATACATCTATGAATAAAAGTAGCTTTTGTAATGTTATATTACGTTATAGCTTGCAATAAAGTAGTGCACTGGAAGAATCATGTTCGTGAGTAGAAAAATGTGGATTGATATTTATTTGTTTTGCTAGTACACATTACACATACATATACATAGTATCTTACAAAAATAATTTCAATAAAAAACATCTTACAACTTGAGTAAAAATCTTTTTAAATTTACAACAACATGCAATAATACCTATTGTATGTTGCTGTAAAATCAAGAAACATAATAGGCATCATTTCATCATATATTACTTCGAAGAAGCTACAGCTAATTTTCAGCTGCCTCCCACCTTAAGGTGACACGAGCACAATTTAACACGTTTTATACAAATATAGTAAAAAACATAAAACATTACACATTTTCTGTTTAAAAGTGAACATATTAATAAGTGATTAATTCAATACGATGCCTTCATAAGAAATATTACGAGAGAAAAATAAAATAAAACAAGGTTACCTAAATTCAGACCAACTAAGATACTAATTTGACTCAATAAAAAAAACCATCCATACACTCCACACTCACTTGATTTGAAATGAGTTATTGGTCCCCCGGTGGTCCAGATCGTGACACAGGCAGCCGATAATCAGAGCCAAGCATTCCAATTCTCCGAATATCTTCCACCATTGTGTCTCCTGAAAACATATTAAACGACATTTAGACAGTTAATTTCATTGGCGTTAACTTATCATGCTTATATATATATATATATATATATATTTTTTTTTTTTTATTTTTTTATGTTACAGCTAGTAGGTGAAGTGCAGTTACATCTAGTTCTAGCCGGGTACAATATATAACCATTCCTAACCTAATCTATGTATTCTTCTGTACATAGTTGTACCCGGCTAGAACTATGTATGTTGATGTATCAGCACTTAGCATTTTAGGCGTAACATATATATATAATATTTGAAAATGTCAGTGAATATAAACGTCACTTCATATTGAAGATCTATCCCATATGTAAAAGGCAAGTCAGAAGATTGAGTTATAATTGCACACTTCAGCAGAAAATTTCGCCCGCGTACTCTGAGATTGTGGAATAAGTGGGTGGAATGCCATAGGCATACCTTGATTCTACATCATAGAGTTCTTTAAAGAGGATTAAAAGATTTAACCGGAATTAGCAACGTGAGTGTGACACTTCTGGTATTAAAAGCGTTCTTAAACTACGGCGATGGCGGCTACTCACAGTGAGAATAGCGAACATCATCTGGGCGACATTGAACGCGTGCCTCCAATTGTGATAAGTCACATTGCGGTAGTTCTTCTTGACACTGAGCAGCCACCGGCAGAGGACGCCATATTCGATGTGGAATCTTTCCACAAAGTCGAGGTCTAAGAACATGCGAAGACAAGCTCGAAGTGTGTCGTCGTCTGTAAGGTCGATGTCATCGAACTCTAGCTCGTGAAGACTGAAGTGGACTGACGAAGGTATCCTTAGCGTCTGAAACGATTTATTTTAAAATATTAGGTTAGTTTTTGTTTTAGGCATATGCTAAGAGTATGCCAATATATTTTATTTTTAAAGGATAGCAGAAATAAAATAATGCCTTTGATATACAAGAATGTTCCAAGATAAGGTGGTATAAGTCTCTTTCTTTGAGTAGAAGATAAGCAAAGATCATTTTCTTACCCTTAGCCTCTGAGCGTCGTCCATAGAAGCCGATGCATGGTAACTTAATACCTGAAATGTGAAAATGATTTGTTTACAAATAAATATTGGGATACAATATAATAATGATAAAGAAGAAAGTTATGCGTGTGTGGTACATATATGAGTAAAACAGATTTCTATATTTAAGTTTAGGCACACCTCATTTTTTCGTTCTATCATCATGGACACCATAAGATCTAATTTTCTAAGACCTTTCTCTGTAGGACTTACAAAAAGGCATGGCAATGCCAGCAAAAGCGTTTGTTATTAAAATCATCGTTCAATTAAAATTACATAGTGCATGTGCGTGTTGTGAATGGCCATCCCGGAAATATCGCGAATGCCTCGATATTAATTAATGAAATAATATGTGAATTCGACGTTGATGTAAATATAATTTTTTTTTATGAGTGAACTCACGTCAAGTGTCACGCTCTGCTTAGCCATGGCCGTGATGGCCTTCTCGTACATGTGCGTGTTGTGGATACCCATCCCGCAGAATATCGCGAAAGCCTCCACGAAATTCTCGTCGTTCTGCGTGAACAACAACCCGTCGAATTTGTTGATTAACTGGAAATAAAAACAAATACAATTAATAAAAATATTGATCCCTATCAATGCAACTTGCCATCAACCTATAAGCATCTAGATATCATCGCGTCAAAGCATTTACAAAAATACAGAAGTACAAAATAGACTTTTAAAAATTCTTACATACGCTCTACGGTTTGGCAAATTACTCGTATTATAAATATTTGTATGGCCGAACATATTCAATAACACCATTTTGCTTCAACATCTGCAATAGCATACATACATATGTACCTATCTAGTATATGTAATGTAAAGCTGTAACATCTTTCACAAATAAATATTCTTTAATCTTGGCATTTTAAACATCTGTATAATCCAGGTCAAGGTGCATTAAATGCGTGAAATAAAATTTGTATGAATAAATAACAAAAATTTGTATCTGGATTTGATAAAAAATTTGTAATAACACAAAATTGTATCATGAAAGTTGAATTTTTCTGTAACATTGTTATCATCACAAACTCCGCAAATGCAAATAAAAAATTTCAAATAAAATCTCTTACTGTTAACAATTTGAGTGGCACTAATTCTTTCTCATTTTTAGAATAATTATAATTTCGTTTTGCATCTAAAAACTCTGCTTGAAGGACTTTAAAATTTTTGATAAATGATACTTGTTCCTCGAAAGCAGCTGTTCAAGTAAGTACCTGATAATTTCATTTTTACCCTGTCACTACGTTCAGCCGTGATACTTATTGCTTAGTTGGCAAAATTCTTATCAGTCCTAGCAAAACTTCATAAATAAATAAACATAACTATTATGGGATACCCCAAACTAATTATGGGATACTCACTCAACGACATTATATTTTATAATATATACCTACATATGCTTATAGTTAAACTTCCAAGACCCAAGAAAATCAGAAAGAAATACACAATTTCCGACATGATCTGACTGGGTTCGAACAGGACCTATTTGTTGAGAAGCAAAGGATTTTACCACTGCGCCAAAGAGGCCGGCCGCCATGACAGTCTACAATTTTGTTTTCTATTTTATTACATTTGGTATTAAAGTTTTTTGCCAATTTGGAATGGTATTATCGAAATTTCAGTAAAATAAGTAGTGTCAATTATTGTAGCAAAACATCCAGGCCGTAACATCTCACATCTATTCGGTTTGCCTATACGAGTATCTAGTAGGTAAAGGTTTAATAAAATACCCTGTATAACCTACATATAACCTATGACACACATTCTCCAATAGTCGAACTAAAAGCAAGTTCCCTCTCTAAATTTAGTCAGTTCATTTTAGCATCAAATTCTGGTCATTCGTGAATAAATCGAGCTGTGAATCAGAAACTATGGGTCACTGCAGTTTCATCCCGAAATAAATTAACTCCGATCCTTTATGTGCCATTGTCGCATTGCGCAAAGCTTTAAACTTTTTGATTGAAATTAATTTAGATTTACCAGCTCTTGTTGCCAAAGATTAACGCTAACAATATTTTATTGGCTGTAAGAACGAAGAAACATTTAGCTCTGAGTAATTCATTCGTTTTTATTGTCATTAACCGATACAATTCTTTTATGAATTAATTACAGATAAATCCAAAAGATCACACAAAAAAGTTCCAGATCAAAACAAAGTAATCTAGTAAACGAATCAAAGTAAGCGTAGCAACTAATCAGGAACCCAACCCAACAAGTATCTTTTATTAAACCTTATTCGTATATCATAATTTCATTTAAAGTGTATATGACAAGTCTATATGACAATATAAAGGTACTTAAGACCCGATCAATTTGGATTTGTAATTAGCACATATATATATGTACATATACCGAGTCGTGATTATTTAAAGGTATCGTGAAAATCGTCTTTGTGAGTATAAATTGTAGCTGCTTAGAATGTTCTAATTGATACAATCGTACGATTTAAAAGTGATAATAGAATGACTAGTTAGATTTAGGTAAGTAAATCCGCGATCCTGCGCCACGCACTCATCACGCACGCGTTTCGTATTCACCTCAACAAGATCTCCAAAACAATAGATCTATTTGCATGTTCTCTGAGCGAATTCATAGCCACTACTTTGTATTTTTTGTGTTACAGTTGAATTTTATTGCTTTTCTATCGAATTAAAACATACTGTCATGATAGATTTAAACTTGAATAAATAAATAAACAAATATTATAGCTGTCAAAATATTAGGTATCTTGAAATGGCTTTTTAACAATACTACGAATAAATATAAAAATATCCGTACGTAGTTTAATAGGCATTCGTGCTTTTTTACATAATTTTCCTATGTTTTTATTGTCATTTCGATAATTTCTTCCGGTAATTTTAAGTCACTCCGCAGTCATACTGCTTAGTAGTTCTGTTAAACTTTGTCCATAAAATCTGTATCAGAGACTCAGTATAGAAAATTGATAAACCATGTTAAGTGGTAAAAACGTTTATAAATAAATAACAATTTTGTGTATTTTCTACTTTTAAAATTAAACGTTTAAAACTAGTTCAAGACTTAGCTAGGCAGCCAAATTTATTATTTAAAATTTACCATCTATATTGCGTACAATGTGCTAATAGCCTACTTTACATTACAAATGGAAAATTACCATATTTAGTTCTACGTTTACAGAAATCGTGACTTACTCATTTATATTATGAGTTAAAAATACTTTCGAGCTATTTATAACATCAGAAAATCGAATATATGAAAATTGAAACATAAAATAAATCGTTTTTCCTGTTACTAAGTGATCTAAAAGCCTTACGTTTACTATCAAGAAAAAATATTTTTCTTATTCGTATATGTAAGAAAAATATTCAAAAAATTAAAAAGTTTGTATCCCATAATACAAAAACAATAACTTATGTCATTGTCTAATGTATTTTTTTTTTTTGGAGGGGTCCCGTAGCCTAATGACAAAACCCTTCAACTCTTTATTCTTTTTTTGGCCGGTTATTTTCTTTCGATAAGGACAGCATGTTTTCCATTGAAGTACCTAAATCCCTTATCAACTACTTAGTTACAACGTCAAGTACAATTATTACATAATGCGTTGTAAATATTTTTTCTGCGGACACGTTTTCCAATACACGTGTAAGAAAACGTAGGTAGGTACAACATTTCTTATAGTGACATACAAGGACGTCAAAATTCTTTTTTTACTTTATTTGTTGTAATGTAATGTTAAAATAGGCCAAAAAAGTGCGATTGACGCTAACTGAGTTCATTGTTACTATGGAATGTGTGTATTACTTATTATATGGAACTCTTCTAAAATAACATGAAAATATTTTTATACAATTTTATACAAACCTACTTTTATACAATGTCATGTTGTGAGAGATTTTATGTAAGGCAGGGCTTCGCTCTGTCGGCAAACTACATAAAATATTTTTTAAATTACAATTCTTAGCTGTAGAATCGACATTTACTAATTATGTCTTGGTTATTCAAAAAGTTTATGCTAATTTTAATCTCAAATAATTCTCATTACATATCATTATGCAATACCCTTTGATCACAATAATCTTCCAAATATTTATATTATAACAGATGACGGATGCCTTAAGACGTTGTAAGTTATAACGTACGACTTAAGGTCGCAAGGTAATCCCATGATATGTGACCACGATCCTAACTAAAACCTTTGCCAATAAGTTATACGGGATTCCAATAATTTCCATTCGATAGTCGGCCGTGATATAAATTACCTTTATTTCTCAAATGTCATAACTAAACGGACGCCATTTGATTCGTGACATTTAACTAAAGCCCTATAATATTATGATAGTAAATTTAAGTTTAGAAATGCAATCTATCATATACATGTAAAACGGTGTAAAGATTTTTTTTTATGAAAGAGGGAGGCAAACAAGCAGGCGGGTGTTAAGTGATCACCGCCGCCCATAGATACCAGCAACACCCGGGGGGTCACAGAAGCGTTGCCGGCCTTTAAGGGATTTATACGCTCTTTTCTTGAAGGTTCCGATGTCGTATTGGTCCGGAAATACCACTGCAGGCAGATCGTTCCTCAGTGTGGTCGCACGTGGTATAAAGTTGAGTGTTTAAAAACTCATATTTATTCTTTGTAATACAATTCACATTTGTAGTTTTGCTATTTGAAAATCATTCATTTACAAACAATGACACATCCTTCATTCAACGATATACAGGTATCACAATTACGCGTTTTTAACGTACGTATACTACGTATTTTTAATTGATACTTAACTTTATAAGGACGTTCGTTTTTATTGAAAAAAATCTCAAATATTACGTATGTTAACAACAAAGTACATAATTTCAAAACTGTATTACGGCATATTAAAATTGTTAACGATATTATATTTTAAAAAGAATACACGCACATATAGATAAACATGCAAGACTGATCTATCGGAAATACATAATTTTTCGTATTGTCCTGATCGGGGTCGAACCCAGGACCTCCTGAATAACGAACAGGCATATTAACCAAATATGCCACGAGATGTTAACGACTCATTTCTAGGCAATTTAAAAACTGACGTCTTTCAGATCATGAAGTAGAAAACTTATTTCTCACCTGTATGACTCCAATTATCCTGCCTTCAGAATTCTTGATAGCCATGCACAATATTGTGTTGTGTTTGAACCCCGTGCCCTCGTCCACTGACGGATCGAATCGCGGGTCCGAGTAGGCATCCGCTATATTCACCGTCTGCAAAAACGTTAAAACATATAATCACTATAATCTCATTGAAGGTTAGAAAAAATCATTATTTGATATTACAAAATTATTTTAAGTATTTTAAAAACTAATATGGCCATATTTGTGTATATTAAAAAGGCCTCCTCTCAGCATAAAGTTGCGATAAAAACTACTATGCTGGTCTACTGAGGATAGCATCACAAAAATTTAAATAACTTAATTTAGGTTTTAATTCGACCGTATCTATATCATTTTATAAGAAACCACTTTATATTTTATATATGGTCATCTGCCATTTTCAGAGGAAAATGGAAGGCATTTACATTACCGAGCGCAAAGGGTTGTAACATCATGATAGTCTTCAAGTAAAGCGTGATTGGTTATTGCGATTGAAAAAGAAATTAAGCAACTACTTTATAAGCTTAAAATTCCTGGAAATTCAAACTCAAAAATTTTATTAATAATAATTATTAAGCTCTAATATCAAATAACAATTTTAATTATTTGTAGAAAAATGAGGTAAAAAAAATATAAAACTAAAGATCGAAATTACAATTAAACTCGTTTTTCCGCACGAAATAATACACAAGAGTAAAAACCGCACACGTGCCTCACTAGCAAGAATTTTCATTCAAAATATGCTCTCAATATAGTTCAACAATGGATTTCCTATCCATTGTGTTTTGCACAAGCTAGTTAGATAACCGAGATTAAAATTTATTAATACTATCAGTGTATTATACTATAAATATTATAACTCTGTAACTAGTTTATGTTTTTAGGCACAAGATAAGTTACGCACGGACGAAGTCATAGGAAAATGTTAGTAATTTTATAAGTATTACAAAGTTTGCCATGATATGCACTTTCGGTATTCTGAACAAGAAAATAATTACCGTCTTATTTATGAAAATAATCTACAGTCTCATTTATAAAAGTTATACAAAAGAATCCTACTAAATTAAAAACTTCAGAATTTTTATGTCCCATTACTCAGGTAATATACTTCTTAATTAAGTTGGATAGCCACTTTATCACGGTTTTAAGACGGAATATTTTATAACCCCTACGCAAAAAGAGGAGTGTTATTAGTTGTGTGTGTGTATGTTATTCTGTCTGTGGCATCATATCTCCTAAACGGATGAACCGATTTGGATAATTCTCTTTTTATTTGAAAGGTGACTTAATCGAGAATGTTCTTAACTATGTTTTAACCCGAGACGCAAATGAGGGATAAGTTTTATGTGTGTTTTATATTGTCTGGGGCTTTTTAAATTTTTAATTTAATTACTAATGTAAAAAGACGTTTAAGTTTAGCTTTCCGAGGTATGTGAATGGTGAAAAGGGGGAGGCCGCGGTTAAAAAAATATTGGCATTCATTTTTTGGCTTGACGTTCATTTACCTCCCCCGTCCTGCCGCTCGCATACCTCATGCGGTGACTATCTCTTGTGCGCACACTATAACTCACCTCGCCAGTGGTGGCCACATATCCAGTAATGCCTATATTAATGGGGAATCTACTTTCGTACGGCGAGGTCCGAGGCGTGCCTGGCTCCGCCTCGTCGCCTGCCTCGAGGTCAAATACCCGTGAGAAGCTGCCTTTAGAAGCTTCGTGGACTAGAAGCACCTAGAAATAAAATATATATAAATAAATAAATATATACATAATCCATATACATATTCGTAAACAAATACATATTCCACGGCTTTATAATATTGGTAAAGATTTTTGTGTGTTCATCAAAAAGTGTTTAGTCTCAAGTTAAACAAACTTAAGTTTATATAAAATGAGAAGCAGTAACCATAATATTATTCTGTCTCTCATTGGAGTGCTCAATCACATCGAATGCATACGAATTTTATTAAAATAATGAGACAATGGCGTAAGATCTGCTTCAGATAAGCGAAACCATGTGATATAATTTGATTACCATTAAAAAACGTTACACACCAAATACGAAATTTGCTAATAATTTAAATACTTACACACATATTAAGCCACAAAGCTTATTTTAATACCGTAGGAGCCCAATTGTAACATGTTTGCCATTCTCATTAGCAACGAAATGAACAAGCAGAAAGTAAGAATGCTCCAAGAAGATTAGATTTTCGCCGAGTAAGTTTCTGGTTTGTATGTACTCTATTTATAGTGAACTTAATTAAATCCCAAAATACGAACATAAACCAAGTGCTCATTATAAAAGTGTGTAAGAAAAGCACTTTTAGTGATTAAAGTAATTTTTTTTTCACACTACTTTGTGTAGTATCCTTTGGCGGACCATATTTACGTTGAATGCACGCAAGAAATAGCACTATATTTATTTATACTTTCGTCGTATATGTATTTGCAAATCTTCACGAGCAAGTATTATTTTGCATTTATACTGCGGTGTAAAATACAAACAAAGGGCTATTCTGGTAATCGACAATGTGCCTGGACGTTGATATGTCCTGAAAATGCTAATGTAATGCAATACCGTGTCCTAAGCTTGTTCATTTAAATGCAAATTGAGTTCAAACATAATCTGAAACTTGGAAGTATAAATTTAACTTCAAAATAGGAATGTGACGAGGAATGTTAATAAGATAAATGAGAGGCCCACGTAGGATTTGTTAATTTATTACGTTTAGAATGTGGAGAAGGAGATAGGTAAATTGAATATAAAAGTTTTGGCAAACGCGCTTTTACAATTAACAAGTATTGATAATTCATTTTTTTTTTAATTTGTCTCTTGTATTCTAAAATCACTGTGATTATTTGTATGATAAAAATACAACCCAAGGTCAAAGGTCAAGGTTAGAGAAGATTTTATGGCATTTACAAAATATATTGAAGCAAGAAAATAAAATAATAAAAGCTGATATTCTTAGATTATGTTTCAAATGTCTCATTGCTAACGCTGGGATTTCATTAATGAAAATATTGATTACGTTTGTAAAAAATTTCTTATTACTCATCGAAATTTCTAGAAACAAAACAATTTTCGACAAGTTTGCAACTAAATATTCAGTACCCAAAGGTTTAACACTAACGCTTTGTTCTCATTCTGTCTGACTGTCATTTCTTTTCTCATGGGAAACAACCGTTCTGTATTTCTAGCCAAGGCAAAGTTAGATTTCAAATATAACAAAACTAATATTGTTTAGGTAACAATATTAGCATATAATAATAAAATTTGCCGACGGTTAATGCCTATAACCAAATCCTTTGCCACTCCTGGCTTTATCGGTCCCCTAGAGAACGACCCCAGATTTGTGACGAAAATAATAGTACATTTAACAATGTGCAATATATCGCTATTATCACGTTTGTTAGCTAGTTGTGCATTGATTTAATTATACCTTTACCTTTTTTTAAATAAAAATCTATATACCTCTATCACATAGACATGCAATCTTGTTTTTGATTTTGTTATTGTTTTTTACAGGATCGACGGAACCAATGGTCGCTAGACTAAAAGGCCATGTTCAAACCTTTTATTATTCCTAATACATTAACACTGCATTCGAATACTGTTATTTCACGGGTTTGTGGCAAGAGAAACGAAAAAATTATTTTCAAGTGTATCCAAAAATCAAAACCCATACGTTGAAAAAGCAAACAGACTTGTTAGGTATCGGATACAAATTGACGCAATTTGTTCAAGATCTAGAGTTTCAAAAGTTTGTCATTGGAGCGGCCGCGATGATCAGGTCACGCGATACCCCGTATCGTATTCCTTTTACACTTATATAACATCCACAGTGAGTTGAGTGTGGATGAACTACATTCATTTCTTAACATGTTAGGTAATAAAAATAATTATTAAAAAAAAATACCCAACTGCAAATGCTAAAATGACTGACTAAAAAGGGGAAAACAAGCTTTACAATTAGTTAAATCGTATGCAATACACAATGTATATATTCTAAATAATTGCAAGCGGAACATACAAATCGATGAGACATCGTTGTATCTACCAATTTGTCCCGCCTGCAATTATTTAAAATATATACATTGTGTATTGCATACGATTTTACTCAATTTTCTAAAGTAAAAAAAAGGATAATTTCGCATTATTCATTTCGAGAAATAACGCGTACTATTTGTATTAACAGATTATAAGGCTGTATACTGCCGATAAAAGGTAAACCTTTGAATATAATTAAACTTTGAGAATTGATTTTGATATGTAGGTGTATGTAAAATATTTTCTAGTATTAATAAAACTTATATAAGATTGTCACAGAAAAGCAATATCTTACATAAACTACCTATTTCCAATTCTCAAAAGAGTAATTTTTTTTAAATCCCTTAATTAGTTACCCCTAGGTACAATCATATTAAAACAATGAAATAACAAATATAAAAACCGCATTTAATTTATGTGTGCTCAGTCTTTTTTTTATGAAAGAGGGAGGCAAATGAGCAGGCGGGTCACGTGATGTTAAGTGATCACCGCCGCCCATAGACACCTGCAACACCCGGGGGGTCACAGAAGCATTGCCGGCCATAACCGCCGGTCTAAACACGCTTTATCACTTCATTTCCATTTTTTTTTAAATGACACCTTCCCAAAGTACCTACGTAACCATGTATGGTTGATTTTCTACCTATTTTTAAAATGTTATTTTAAAATCGTTTGATTAATTACAACATAATACATTAAGATTGTAGGATTAGAACATAAATTATTTTTTGTACATAACGATAAATGTGCCAGGTGTTTCTTTTTCATTCGAATCATTACGACCTCCATAGTCATAGGTTCGAATCCTGATCAAATCATGATTGTAAATGATCATTTTCTTATTGGCC